>JAKCPI010008856.1:0-38975 GCA_023213315.1 Euborellia annulipes
GAAAGGTTATCAATAAAGATAAAAAATTTGTATGAAGTGGACATGGGGAAATTGTTTGAAATTTTAAACTCGGAAATTTGTATCTCTTAGAATTTTCGCAAGCAAGCATAATAGCTGGTAGAAACTTAAACAAAAAAATTGATTTTATAAATTCTGTGCTAGAATATATTTATTTTTATTCGAGGGAACGAGAGTTTAATTGCAATTAAAACGTCTAATATGATTTTGAGTTTAAATGTGTCGCTATTTTATTATTAAAATATACTTTAAAGAAAATTATAATTTTTAATACTTTCCTTCAATGTGTAATTCTAATCGTGTCTAATACATTATTTTACCTCAATATTTTGTTTCGTGCTAAACCCTATATTTAATAGGCTATTTACTTTATTAATTAAAATAAATATAAAACAAAATTCTAAATAATTTATTATGTTAATTTTGGCCGTAGAGTCTTAATATTGAACAATTTTTTTGACGATTATAAAGTCCCAAATGATCCATCTTTTATTTACTCATATACCTTAATAACCTATAATTAAAAAGTAGTAATAAATATAAAGTATTTTTTCTTAAAGAAAAGAGATTTTATCTCTGTCTCTGAGCTCAAGGGAGTCATTATTATTACCTTCCATCTCTTATATTGCTCTCTTCTTTTGTAACAATTCGAAGAAAAGTTTGATTAAACATCTCAACAACGCCCGAAATATTAATTATATTTTTCAATAAACAAAAGAATCCTAAAAAAAATTTCTTTTTGTCTTCAGGATATTTAATTTTTAAATAATAAATTAGCATCTTTAGCCTTTATAAATGTTTTTAAGATTAAGATAAACGTCATTTCTTCCGTTCCATAAGCCGCTCGTTTTTTTTTCTTCAATTTTTTACTATTCATCAAGTCTCATGACTAAATGGTCTTTTTTCACATTCATATCATCCTTAAAATGGTAGCGCCGATCCCGCGTGAACGATTAAAGGAAGAATATTTCTCTCTTCTGTCCTCGCCCTTATTGTTCCCGCGGTGCTGGGTCGGCGGGAATTTTTGTGACCGGAAGAAATAGGACAGGCCGGCCTGTCGCACGGTCTGACGCCTGTTGAAAAGAGAAAGGAAAGAGACAGACATACAAAGAACTGAAGGACTGCCTGTCCCAGCTCGGGTAGCTCGTGGTCGCCATCCAGCCTGAAGAATATTTCTAATAATAATCTAAATTATTTTAGAAAAAAACTTTCACTTGAATTCCAACTTCCTCTAAAGATTCTATTAAATTTAAAATTTGTCCTCTGGCCTTGGTGTAGTTGCTAGCGTGCTGGTCTTCTATACCAAGTGTCGCGGGTTCGGATCCAACGCAGTCCTATGATTTTATTTCAGCCATTTAGATACCAAATAAATTTATTTTCTGGACCCCCAATAGAAATGTTAATAAAATGCGAGTATCGTAAAAAGTCTTATATGGCCTAAATTGCCGAAAAGCTATATGTATGTGTGTGTATATGTGTGGAAAAAAAGTGTGTTAAAAAAAAAAATTAAATTTCCTGACATAGAAATAATTTTCTGATTTAATGATGATATCTGATCGAGCTAATAATAACAATGTTTTACAATATTTTATGATCTATTAATTATTTTTTTATATAATTCATATTCACGAAAATAATTCATTTAATTAAAAATTATAATTTAATATATAGTAAATTATATTTTAATTGAAATAATTACTCATATTGAATACAGAAACTTGCTTTGTGTTATCAAACTTACCTCCCCAGACAGCCTGGAATATTGCAGTAATATTGCAGCAATTTTGCCAACCTTGCACAATATTGACAATATTGGAGCAACATTGCTGTAATTTCGCTGCGCAATATTGAAGTGAAGACATTGCAGAAATATTGCAGCAATATTGCTGTGGCAACATTGAAGGGAATATTGGACAATATTGCAGTGGCAACATTGAATAGTGAATATTGCAGCAATATTGCATCAATATTGCTGTTGCAATATTGAAGTGTGAATATTGTTGCAATATTGCATCAATATTGCTGTTGCAATATTGAATACTGAATATTTCAGCAATATTGCAGTGGCAATATTGAAGTGTAAATATTGCTGCAATATTCCTGAAATATTACAGTGGCAACATTGAAGGGTAAATATTGAAGCAATATTGCAGCACAATGTTGCAATGGCAACATTGAAGTATGAATATTTCAACAATATTGCAGTGGCAATATTGAAGTGTAAATATTGCAGCAATATTCCTGAAATATTACAGTGGCAACATTGAAGAGTGAATATTGAAGCAATATTGCAGCACAATGTTGCAATGACAACATTGAAGTATGAATATTGCAGCAATATTGCAGAGTCAATATTGAAGTGTGAATATTGCAGCAATATTGAAGTGGCAACATTGAATAGTGAATATAGGGTTAAAATTATCATATCAACTTTATAATATTCATATTAATTAAATTAATTAATGCCCCCGGGTGTGGCATAGTAGGTAGCGTGCCTACCTCATATGCCAAACGTCGCGGGTTCGGACCCAGGCAGTCCGATGATTTTATTTAAGCCATTTGGATACCAGATGGCTTAAATAGAAATGCCTGAACCCTCAATATATATACATTAATTACAACGCTTATCGTCTAAAGTCTTAAATGGCCTAAGTTGCCGAAAAGACTGTGTGAATGTGTGTGTGAGTGTGAGTGCGAATGAGAAAAAAGTGTGAATGTTTTTTTTTTAAATAAAAAAAAAAAAAAAATTAATTAATGCCCGTGATGACCCGTGGCTCAGAGAGAAGACACTAGCTTCTTGAGCCTGGGGTCCAGGATTCGCTTTCCGTCCCCAGCAAGGGCGGTCCCAGAGGGGGGTCAAGGGGGTCGTGACCCCCCCCCCCAAAAAAAAAAATCTTTTTTTTTTTAACACACACTTTTTTCCCACTCACTCTCCCATTCACACAATCTTTTCGGCAACTTAGGCCATTTAAGACTTAAACGATACTTATATTTGATTAATATATATTTATTGGGGTCCAGGCCCATTTATTTATACTATAAAAAAAAAAAAAAAACAGTGACCCCCCCCTCCAAATGTAAGGCTAGGACCGCGCTTGGTCCCCAGCGAGAAAAATTTATTTCATTTGAATTGACTGCAAATAATTTGAAATAAATAGGGATGGGGGTCTAAATCGCCTTAGATACCGATAAAGAAAAAAAATTAAAAAAAAAAAATTAATTTTAAATATTTTTTTTTTTTTTTTTTTTTTAAACATTCACACTTTTTTCTCATTCACACTCACACTCACACTCACATTCATACAGTCTTTTCGGCAACTGAGGCCATATAAGACTTTTTACGATATCCGTTATTAATAAATAAAGAATTATATATATCATGTGTTGGTCCATGAGGTAATTATGAAAAACATATAACCAAGTATTTATTAATTTAAATAAGCGAAAAATGTAGGTACCGCCGGGGATCGATTTACGCTCAACACGCCCTACTGTTGGACCACAGTACGCACTCGCTTATTTAAATTATGATAGATCGCTGATTTCAGTCTACTAGAGAAACGCCGCTCTAATCAAGCGTTCAGATTTCTCCGCTGCTGAGGCGCGATCTAGATGGACGTTTTGAGAAATTAACTCAATTATGCAATTAATAAATAAAGAATTATATATATCATGTGTTGGTCCATGAGGTAATTATGAAAAACATATAACCAAGTATTTATTAATTTAAATAAGCGAAAAATGTAGGTACCGCCGGGATGAAATCAGCGATCTATCATAATTTAAATAAGCGAGTGCGTACTGTGGTCCAACAGTAGGGCGTGTTGAGCGTAAATCGACAAGATCCGTGGTGCAAATCCCGGCGGTACCTACATTTTTCGCTTATTTAAATTAATAAATACTTGGTTATATGTTATTAATAAATATACATATATGGGGTCCAGGCATTCTTATTTAAGCCATTTGGTATCCAATTGGCTTAAATAAAATCATCGGACTGCCTGGGGTCCGAACCCGCGACGTTTGGTATATGAGGTTAGCACGCTAACCTCTACGCCATGCCCCGAGGGCAATTTTAAATATTAAAAATTATTATTTTTTTACAATTTATAAGTGACTTTTTGTTTAAAAAAAATTTAATAGTACTACATACGAATTAAGTAGCTTAAAAAGTGTTGAAATTTCATATAGCAAAACGTCCGAGGCAGTAAAGGAGTCGAATATTGGAATCAAGACATTGGAAATATTGGAAATGCAAAAAAACTCGTGTTCAAATCCCTCTATGAACAAGTTTTTTTTTTTACCCTGCAATATTGCCACAATATTCCATGCAATATTGCCACAATATTCCATGCAATATTTCCACAATATTCCATGCACTATTGCCACAATATTCCATGCAATATTGCCGGAATATTCCCGTAATATTGCTGCAATACTTGCAATATTTTTGTAATATTGCAACAATATTCCATTCAGTATTGCCACAATATTCCTGCAAGTTACAAAGAGGCGGACATAGGAATATTGCAACAATGTTGCTGTATTGTTCCTGCAATATTCCCTGCAAGGTTAAATATTGCAATGTAAGATTCCTGCAATATTAATGCAAGATTCCAGGCTGTCTGGGTCTTTATATTCGTAATATATTATTGTATAGGCCTAAGGCAATTTATTAAAACATGATATTATATATTAATACAAACAAGTAACAATGGTCCTTAAGGGAGAATATTTGATTCTTTGCTCTTTTCCTTGAAGTAAAGGAAGAGAATTACACCCATTATCCAAGGGTCAATTTCATATAGACTATTAATTTATTTAGATTCCATTACAATCGCCATAGAAGTTTAGACTTCAGTATATTTAAGCACACACTCATTTCTCTTTTTTTTTACCCCTATACTATGGTAGAATGGAGCCACAAAAACAATAAATTTGTGTGAATAAATAAATTCTGAGAAAATATCTATATATATAATTCGCTAATGTCCGATGCTTTCACACTAGATTTTTTTTTTTTTGTTTTTCTTAAGATTTTGATTAAAATTTATATATCAATTATTTTATACATCTAGGTGTATATATTTTATATATACGTATATAAGATATGGATTATAGATATTGAAGAATTCCAGGCTGTCAATTTCTTTTCCTATTCCTGGTTCGTTTTATTGAACTTCGACCTTTCCTGGTGCATGTCGTAGAACCCGAGGGCTTTGTCACAAAGGAATCGAATGAGATGCCTTGATATGCCCCCGCAGAGATTGAATTCTGCTTTTTAGCCTTTTTTTTCCTACTGAGTTGAGTGGGGGTCGAGGAGAGAGAGATAGGGTGAGTTCTATATCAACACATCTAGATTTTGCATCTCGATAGGACAACAATGTTGACATTTATCGACAAGCAAACAGAAAAAAGACCAATTGCTAATTTATAACAAAAAGTCAATTTGTACTAGGAAATGGATTTCATTCATTTTCAATTTAATCTCGTTTAGTCTTTTAAGATTCAAAATGGTATTAAATAGCTATATAAAGTAAAGTGGGTTATATTCCAAAATTCAAATTACCATCTGGTTTTATTATACTTATTAATATTTAATTACTCTGAAGTTATCAAATGAAAAATTAAAATATATAGTTGTTTTAGTATTAAAAAAAACTTATTTAAATAGTTTTCGAGATGTATTCATTTGAATAATTAATACATTAATATTAAATATGATCCTCGATTCGGATTAGACTAGTTATTAGGAACCGACCGAATATTCGGTTTCGGTTACGGTTTCGGCCAGTTTCGGCCAAAAATCCTGGTTTCGGCCGTAGTTTCGGTTTCGGCCAAAAAGTAGCCGAACATTCGGCCGGCCGAAACCTGAGTCTGAAAAGATGGGATGAGACTACCATGCAAAAAAAAAATCGATGTCGAGATTTTGATGGATCTTCACGTTTTGAGGTCCCCGGAATTCAAAAAAGTGGTTTTCGCTATGTGGTCTGTCTGTCTGTCTGTCTGTGTGTCTGTGAACAAAATATCTCAAGAACGAAAAGAGCTAGGATTTGATGGATATACAGGGGCGTATATAAGGGGGGCGCGGGCCCCCCCCCCGAAATTTCCCAAACACATATAACTGTTACATATATAGGGATATACAAACATCAGCGCAACAAATTTTTCCGCAGGATGGAAAACTTTGGTTCCGCAAAGGAAAAATGTTCCGCAAAAATTTCGTGTGAAAAAAATTTAGTTTAAAAAAAAAAAAAAAATTTCCACAGAAAAATTTTCAGTTCGGGCCCCCCCCCCCCGAAAAAAATTTCTATATACGCCCCTGTGGATATATATGTTTTGAGGTCCCCTGAGTCCAAATAAGTGGATCTCGCAAATTGGCCTGTCTGTCTGTGTGTGTATGAAGGAACCGGATTGAAATTTTATATTCAAGTTTTTACACATTTAAACATTTTTTTTTCCAATACTTATGAAATTTTGTACTTATTTAGTATTCTCTATTCTGTATAAAATATCTAAATATGAGATTAAAATTTTGAAAAATAACCATAGTTTATTCCAAGCAGTCAACATTTAAAAACTTCGGGAGTGTTCGGCTTTGTTCGGTTGTGAGACGACGGCGTCGGCGGCGGCAGCGCTGTCGTCGCCGTCTCAGTAAGCCTGGAGCTTGTGATTCCTTTGGATATATTTTTTCTCATCTCATCAAATAGTGCTTCTTTCTACAATCCACATCACCTGATTATATTCATAGTGAATTCCATTCATGCTCATTTCTTTTCATCCTCGATATCACCAGGTAAAGCCACGTTATGATTATTTAAATAAAATTAACAAAAAAAGAAATATTCTGATTGTTGGCTCCAAGTGTTGTGTGTCTTCTTTCGCTCGGGACAGTCTGTGACAAAAAGAAGTGAACTCATCCTTAATTTTTATCTAATTTGTATTTACTGATTAATGAAATATTGAATCAATCCTTTCTATTGATTTTTTTTCTTAATTTATAAAATTCAAAATTAATTTAAAATACTTCAATTGAAATGGTTTTAGCTAGGAAGTTTAAATTACTGATGCACTTTTTCAGATTTTTTCGATTTTCTCAAAATTTGCTCTAACGATTTTGATTAAAATTCAAAAATCAATTATTTTTTAGATGCTCTTTAAAATGTATATTCTCATTTTCCCATTGAAATCTTCTCATGACCACTTTACTCTTATACTCCATGGAAAAGATAGGAGAAATAATTGCCATGGTAACAAAATATAAATATTTTTCTATGTTCCGGCCCTTCCTTCCATAGTTTGTATTTATTTAGAATTTTCTATTGTGTATAAAATATCCAAATATGAGATTAAAAGTTTGAAAAATATCCAGATTATTTCAAGCAGTCAACATTTAAAATACACAGAGCCTATGGAAATTTTGAATCAATTGACTTTTTTACTTTTTTTTAACTTATGAAATGCAAGTTATCAAGTTAACTAAAGTGCTATGGGAAACTAAATATATCGCGACACAAAAAATCTGGTGTGACCAGCACGGTACACAACTTTCACTTACCGAAGGGTAAGAGAAAGTTGTGAGCTGTGCGCCAGTCATACTAGATTTTTCTTCTAAGAAATAAATGATTAAACTTAGTAATTAAAAGTTATTTTAAATTGTGTTTCTCTTTAAAACTCAGACAGTATTATCTTTATTCTTCTATTAGATCAAAAAGGGTAAAGGGGGAATGTTATTAAACTCAGTGGGGTTATATATATATATATATATATATATTATGTTCCCAGGCTATCCATCAACTTGACGATGGTGAAGATAGCAATGGATAACATGCCAACGCATGTGAAATTGGATTATTAAAACATAATAAAATGATTCGTTGTTTGAAGCCCCTCGGGGACGATCAATCCCCTCAGCAAGTCAGCCCGTCCCGATCTTTATTAGAGGAAATTTTTATTTTTTAATTAATCTCTTCCCCTTTCTTGTTCACTTCTATTATTCGTTTCAATCAATCGTTATTTAACAAACTCATTCTTTCTTTTTGAAATTAATTTTATTGAATTTATTTTTTAATATAGCCTACTCCCGGAGGCGAAAATATGTTTTTGAAGTTATTTGAATTCTAATTAAAAATTATATTGGATGCTTTATTAGACAATAAGTAAAAAGGAAATAAATAAAATTCTTTTTTATTTCTCAGCACCTCGTCTTTGTACAATTTTTACACTTTTTATGTATATTATTTTTATTTTGTATATAAAATTAATTAAAGTTGTTTAAGAAATATGGTCAATGAGAAATGGAAGAAATAATTCATTTAAAGTCACTAGCCAAAAAACTTTATTAGATAACCTAGTATATTGCCCTCGTTTTTAGTGTTCTAGTCTTGTATACCAAAGGTCGCGGGTTGGGATCCCAGGCAGTCCGATGATTTTATTTAAGCCATTTGGGATAGCAAATGGCTTAAATAAGAATGCCTGGACCCCAAATACCATCAAGAGAAAAGATATTGGACAACCCCCTCACTTCTACCTCAATTTAGAGCCTTTTGAGGTATGTATACAGGGCCGTAACTAGGCAGGTGCACGGTGCACCGTGCACCTGCCTAGTTACGGCCCTGTATACATACCTCAAAAGGCTCTAAATTGAGATAGAAGTGAGGGGGTTGTTCAATATCTTTTCTCTTGATGGTACATATAAAGTGTGTGTCAAAAAAAAAAAACCGAGTAAGTTATATTGTTCGTATATTTAATTTTAATTGTTATCTTGTGGACTGAAGGGCTTCGGGGCACAGCCGGAAAATAAAGAATAAAAAAAAAAAAATTTACTTGATTAAATTTGGATTATAGGCTTTCACTCAGTTCCCGTTAATTTTTTTATATTAATAAAAAAGTTTTAAAATTACATTATTTATTCTTAAATTTTTCGCGGACCCTCAGTTGTACGTGCCCAAATTAATTTTAACTGAACACACACCCTCTCATTGATCAGTGAGTTAAATAATCTTATTAATAACGGCATGATTTAGTTTGTAATTATATAGGTGTAAGAAAAGTTTAGTTTAATTGAGAGATTGCTTTCTTAAATTTGCTATTACAACACCAAACTAAACTAACTCTACAATGTCTGATTGTTGTTTATAAATGAAACAAAAACGAACATTCAAATGACAAATCACCCCATAAATTACATTAACATTTAACCCAAAATCGTTTTCAGATGAAGGAAGTTATCTATAACGATGAGAGAGAGAAGGAGAGTAGATGTGCCTAGAGCATGATGTGGTCTCCTAGGTCAATACCAATATATCTATCTAAATACTCTGATCAAAGATGCTTGCTTGGGTTTAGTTGGCAAGATGAGGATCAAACATCCCATCCTTTATCCTATTCCCAAACCTCTTCAGCTAAAACAATTTAGCTAATTCCAACATGATAAATTGATGATTAAATAAGTAATTTTTAATCTAATATTTAAAACAAATATTTTTTTTAAATTTATTTACCCGCTTAACAATAGGCCATTGGGCTCAGTGGCGGATCCAGAGAAGTTTCTCGGGGGGGGGGAGGTAATTACCTCCTTTACCCCCCCCCCCTTGTATCCGCCCTTGATTGGGCTAAAGGTAGTTACCAAATCTTATACAATAAGCATGAAAAAATAATTATAAACAAAACAATATGAATACTATAGTAATAATACAAAAACAAAGCAATAAAAATACAAATACAATATCAAAGCAAAATCAAAACAATAAGAGTACAAAAGAATATATGGATGCAGATAGCCAAATTGGATTGCTCGAGGTTCAATAAAACTCTCAGAATAAGATGTTTCGGCCTGAATTTATTTCGCCATCTTCAGTTATTGGGAATTATACACATATCGCAAAGCGCACATGATTGAACAAGGATTTGTCAATAATAAAATTTATTTGCTTCATACAAAATTACATTGTGGTGCAAAATAAATGGAACACTTTGTTTCTTCTTAAGAAGACATATTCTAATCTATCTTAATGATACTATAATTTATTAAACATTTAATATCATTCTAAGTAAATTTAATACAAATTCGTATCATTTTAATAAATAATTACAATTTAAATAAAACATAGACAAAAATGTCGATTTCACTTTGAGAGAACATATAGCACATGTATTTCAAAAGTGAGGCAACTCAAAAATATGTTTGTTATAGTTTCATTTTGATATAAATTCTCCAGAACGTAAAATTAATCACGGAGAGTGTGTAAACCTTTGTCATTGACTTAATTCAATAACGAACAGAGATTTAATCCCTTGTTATTGACTAGATTGACTATGAGTCCATCTCAAGCCAAGCTTATATCTAAAGAAGATTTAGACCGAGTTATATAAATTGCTACACTCAGTATTATAGAGGTATTTAAAAGCGGATTGAGTACGCTGGACTATCGAAAGTTTTGACTGTGCGGGCCTCCCTTTCTCCAGAGATTTACATATAATAATAATAATTTATTTATTCGATTCCCTCCCTCCCCAGTTTGGGGTTTGGGATACATTAATTACAATAATATTTGCAGTTTACATCTTGTTTACAATTATTTATAGTCTCGTCACAGTGCACTTCTCTATCTTTCTAGTCTTCTTTCTTCTTGAAGAATTCTCCAGAATTGGCACCATTTTATATCGAGTCCATTTATAATTTCTTTTGCCCACTTCTTCTCGTCTTGTCCATTCCTTATTAATTTTCCTTTTCTCCATTCTCTCCATTCGTCTGTCAGTTCCTGGTCCATCATCTTACATGTCATTAAGTGTATTAGTGTTTCGTCTGTCGATTCACAAAACCTGCAAGTAGTTCTTTCTCCAAATTTCATTAGGTCATTCCCACACCAGAGATTTACATATAAAAAAATCACACTTTCCCTGGCATTCGGGAGTAATATTCAGTCACACCAGAATTTTTGTAACATCATATATTAGTTATTTAGTTTTGATAGTAGCTTTGCTTTCATCACAATTCAAAAGGGAAAACCTTGGGGTAATAATTATAATCATACATGGTATACTTACTTGAATAGATAGGAAAACGAGTGTTTAAATATTCTAAAAACACAAGCAGTTCAACTACCACTCTTGAAAATCGCCACCCTGTTATAAAACCATGTTGCTGTTTTTTATTTATAACTAAATAAATAAATTGATTTTTTTAATTCATTCACTTTTTGATTAAATTGTTTAAATTAATTTATTATAAAAAGAGTTTATTTTAAAAATTATAATTTTTTATAATATCGCAAATTAGGCCTATTATGTAAATTAAAACCAAAAACATTTGAAAATAAAATAATTGTCACAGAGTAAATAATTAATCAAAATATATATCAATATTGTAAAAAAAGAATCAAATTTGCAAAAGTTTCCTGTCCTCCTCTTAATCGGACTTGGCTTTAAATTACCTTATTTTTTTTTTTTTTTTTTTTTTAAAATTCACTCTCTTTTCTCCTTCTCCCCCCCCCCCTCCCCCCCTCCCCCCTTCCTTTTCTTTTCTCCCCCCCTCACACAAAATCACAAATACCCACTATTATTTATTTATATATATATATATATTTATTTTTATTTTATCTTTTTTTTTTATATAAAATAAAAAAATAAAAAAGCGCCTGGCCGGGCGCCCCCCCCCCGGTTTTTGGGGTAGGGGGGACCCCCTCCCCCCCCCCCCCCCCGTACCTTATTTTAAAGGATTGTTTATTAATTTTGAAGATTTGTACTTTCTCTTTTCTATATATGTTAATATATATTATTGTATTATATAGAGTATTGCATTCTGGTCAAAAATTAAAGATTTTGATGAAAATACACGTTTTTATGTCACCTTAGTCTAAAAAAGAGGGTCCGACAAAATGGTCTGTCTGTCAGCGTGGGTGGGTCTGTATGTGAGTGTTCAAAATAAAGTAAGAAGAAAATGAGCTACGAGATTTAAATTTTATATTTAAGTAAAGGCACCTTCCTAGGCTCGGAAATATGCTTTTAAATAAAATCGGCCAAGGAGTAACCTATAACTAAATATTTATTAAATCATATACCCGAAGAAATAAGGGTGTGCCGCCGGGAGTTGAACCACAGGTCCACCAATTTGTGCTCGGTGTGCCCTTACCACTAGACCAGAGCACGGCATTCGGGTATATGATTTCACTTAGAAAGCAATTTTGGTTATCAATGGACCCAAATTCGGCGCCACAAATTTCTCCGTCGACTAAAGTTCCCCGAATAAAAATGATTAAAAATGATCGAGGGATACACCCGCCCGCAGCAGGTTGGGGATCCGAATAATAATAAATTAATTATTAATGCTGGGTACGTAGGCAGCCAGGATTAGAAATAAAACACAATTTTATTTCAATCTGCTCGTCGACTTTTCGGGTGTAATCACCCCCTTTCTCAGAACTTGGTTGACATTTTTTTTTTATTTTTAGAAAAAATAAAATAAAATATACATTACAAATATAGAAAATTAAAAGTTATTAAAAAATTATTTTCTTTTGCTAAAAATAAAAAACAAATGTCGACCAGGTCCTGAGGAAGGGGGCGATTAGCACCCGAAATGTCGACGACCAGATTGAAATAAAATTGTGTTTTATTTCTAATCCTGGCTGCCTACCCATCATTAATAATATAAAGTTTCCAGCTAAAGAAAATATTTAATAAATTAATATTCTGTTAAATTTTTTTAAATTAATAAATGTGAAGAAACTTGAAATCTTATATTGTTTTTCTTTTTAAATATAACACAAAACTTTTTTCCTCTTGGAAACTAATCTAAGCCTTTCATTTACAGTTCTAACTGTATTATTATTAAAAAAGAGCTAATCAAAGCCAATTAAGAGAAGAAATAAATTTCACCAAATAGTCTCAATTATTGGAATGAATTCTGTTCAAATCCCCATAGCAAATTCTTTAGAACTCTCTCTCACTGGCAGACCTCTTTATATTATATATACGTATATAACTTTTAAACGTAACAAGTCACGTAGGTTTCTTGGACAGACAGACAGACATTTGGAAGCTGAGAGGGTGAAGGAGAAAGGAGGGATCGCAAAGTGACGATGGGTCTTTAGGGAGTCATTCAGCTGAAAACCCCAAAAGAGAAGAAACGTCAGCCGCCAAAGAATTTTCTACTTTTTATCTCATTTTTAGATAAAAAAAAAAAAAAATTAATTTGTCAGATTGAGAAAAAAAAAATTATTAAATTTCTTAATAATATACAATACTTAAATAAGCAAACATCAACTTACATTAAATAGTTTTAATAAAATATTAGTAATTATCTCGTGTCCTTGAATTGGACCTGAGTGCCCTTTAGCTAGCCCGGGCGAGACGACCCCATTCATCCATAAATCCATATATTAACTTATTATACGAAGCAAAATTAACTGGTTCGATACTCTCTTCTTTTTTTATTAAGGTTATGAACTTTTTAATGCAATAAATTTCACTTACCTTATCTATATGCGTATAATGCATAATAAAATTGCATTTTCATTATTTTATTTATTTATATAAAGTAAAATCAATATGAATATGAGATATGTTCTCATTTTCACATATTCATATATATATACCGTATACGGCAAAATAAAAACAAACAAAATGATTTCTAAAGCAAAAAGAAGGCGTTTTGTATTGTTTAGTAGTTCAATCCCATAAAAACTTTGTCAAATCAGCGTTAGAATGTGTGTGCGAGAGAGGTAAAAAAAAAAAAAAAAAAAAAACTCCCGAGTCAGCTTCGCCCAATCACTTTACAGCTCTGGAATTTTTGAAGTACAATATAGAGAACGAATTCATGTGTAACTTTAGTGAAAATAAACCAGCTGGCCTTTAATGATTCTTGGATCTCCATAAAGAGGCACATGAAATATTAATAGCCCCCACCACTTGATCTAATGGACCTCTTTAGTCCTTTGCTAAAAGGCAAATAGTGAATTATCCGTGCCTTCAAAAGCACACCTCAAGTAGAAAAACCATTTAACATGCTCATTTATTTTTACTAAGGCACAGAAATCAAGAATAAGCAGACTGTTTAAGAAATGTTATTATTTTTTATTTACTAATTAATTGCTACAAATGAAAAAAATTTATTTAAAAAATCTGGTGGGACAGCACACAACTTTCTCGGTAATTGTA
The DNA here is from genome assembly GCA_023213315.1 of Euborellia annulipes. Taxonomy (NCBI): domain Eukaryota; kingdom Metazoa; phylum Arthropoda; class Insecta; order Dermaptera; family Anisolabididae; genus Euborellia; species Euborellia annulipes. The sequence continues at coordinate 14,179 of JAKCPI010008856.1, forward strand.
AGTTGAGTTGTGTGCTTGTGTCAGAATTTTATGTATACATATATTTATTTACCTTCCAGCAGTAGGCCTACGATACATTTAAATTCAAGATGTAAATTTGCCCTCGGGCTTGGTATAGGAGTTAGCGTGCTGGCCTTGTATACCAAGGGTATATTTTTATTAGGGTTTATTTCTATTTAATTAGGCTTACGGTTAATAATAAGAATACATTTAGTAAGAAATTTGAGCTTGATGTTTTTTGATAATTTAATTTATATTTGACAATACTATTCTCATAGGCCTCTCGCAGGGGCGTATATAGAAATTTTTTTCGGGGGGGGGGGGCCTGAACTCGAAAATTTTTCTACAGAAAATTTTTTTTTAAGAAACTAAATTTTTTTTCACACGAAATTCGTTGCGGAACATTTTTTCCTTTGCGGAACCAAAGTTTTCCATCCTGCGGAAAAATTTGTTGCGCTGATATCTGTATAAACCTATATATGAATATGTGTTTGGGAAATTTCGGAGGGGCCCGGGCCCCCTCGCCCCCCCCCCCCCCTCTTATATACGCCCCTGGCCTATCGTCTTCACATTTGACAGTATCGATATTTTTTCGTTTTTTTATGTTGGTTTTCTTTAATTTAAACTTTACTCGTAATAACAAAAACATTATAATTTTTACTATATACATTTCTAAAATTTGGCGGCACACTTTAAGAACACGAAAGTGTTGCGGCACAGTGATTGAGAATCACTGGTCTAGATTCTTCCGGTATTTAAAACCAATTGCGCTAGGTCTTGTCTTTGGGAAAATTCGGGTAGGGTCTAGTAGTAGGGTACTAGTAGTACTTTACTGATGAACTATTTCAGGTTTTTCAATTTTTTCAAAATTCTCCTTCGGTAATCGAAAGTTGTGTTCTGTGCTTGTCACTCCAGATTTTTTTCAATCCAGTACAGGCGAACAAAACTAGTAATAAAATTTTTTTTGGCTTCAACCTTTCCAACTTTATGTAACTACAGTCAACATACAAAAAATAAATCTTCGAATCATAACTTTAACGTAGACTATAAGTTTAAAATAATCGATTTTTAAGAAATTAAATACCGGAATATTAGTTCATTTCCTACATTTCCCATCATATTTTTGTTTTAATTTCCCTCTCTCACTCAGACTGGGACCAAGCAGATGAAAGAGGAATTTTTTTTATGAAAAAATAAGATCGTGTAATAGTATTTTCCATTTACCATTTATAATACTAAGCCCGGTACGTTGAGCCAATTTTCTTCATGTCGTTCGCACTTGTCATCTCTCCCCTCTCCATTGTCTTGGATGTTTTCTTGCTTATAATTTCATCGATCATTAAGCAGAGGAGCTCTTGGCCCCCTGGATCCATTAACCATCCCATCCACCCACCGACACTCTCATTCTTGATGCTTATTCCAAACATATATCGTAAAATAGATACATGAATTCCACGTTTAGAATCTTGATTTCCCATTCAGCTTACTATTATAGAAACTTCAACAATCATAAATCATTCGAGTATTCAACTGGAGAGAAAGTTTTCTTTCTAAAGTGTAAAAATAATCATATGTATTTAGGGGATGAGGGGGAGTCGATAATAACTTCTTTGCATCATGTTTATTCTTTCTCTTTGCTTCATATTTATTCTTTCCCAGTTATTTGCAACTGATAATTAGCCTATCCTGGGTCTCAGAAGAAAGATAAAAATCTCTCCTTTTGTACTAGGAATAATATTCCTTAAAAAAAGTAATATTTCTTTACCACAAATATTATATTATTTAATAATTCTCTATTCAAAGGTACATGTAAGATTTAAAGCTGTTTTTTGAAATAGCCGTATTTTCTATCTACCCTTTATTCATTAATACAGTATAACATAATATAGTAAGAACAAAATATTTTTATACGGTCGAATTTGAACTTTCATCCTTTTTATTAATACTGTATATTTAAATATATATATATATATTAAATATATTCATATATGGAGATTTCGTTATTTAGATATGACATGCTTACACAAAACACATTCAAATGAAATCCTATTAATATATATACTCACTTGGTTGAAATCTCTTACGGGGCAGTGAATAATAAACGTGAAAAATAAGAGAAAAAGTTGAGTATTGTATGAACAGAAAAAAAGTAATTCCACCAAATACTTTATCAGCTTGTTTCTTTTTTTTGTAATTAAAAATAAATCTAATTTAATGAATTAATTTAAAAAAAATTATATTAACAGATATTGAATTTATTTTTAATCAATACTTTTTACAGGCTCTTTATTTAATCTACTTTGAGTTTTTTTGTCTATTTATTCTTCAGACCATCCCGGCATAAAACCTCAAAAAAGTACAATACTTTGTGTTATCCGTGGCATTTGAGATAAATTTATTTCTCCAAAAATGTGCTCATACCAATACATGGCATAAAATGTATTTTTACTAGAGTGGACCCGGCTTAAAATTTTTAGGTCTTCTTTAGATTAGAAATTTGTTTTAGATTAATTCCCAAATTCATTCTTTAAATAAACCACAGAATATCGGGCCTACTTTCAAAAATTATAAATTCATTTTTATTTAAAATTTATTTTTAATTCCTCCTTTAATTTCTTTTTTTTGATCGATGATGTGTTCTGTAAGACCATGTGGCACCTTGGGCAGTGACACGCATTGATCCCACGTGATTGCATGTTGGCCAATCTGATCCATTGATTAGGAGGCTGTTGTTTGATGTCATCAGCCCATCTCATTTGTGGTAGTCCCTTGTCAGCCCACCGCCTCTTCTCCAACACCTCTCCAATCAACTAACCAATCCTGCAAGATATTGATGGATATCCGTCGATATGCCCTATCAAGTACAATGGCCAACCACCCGAAATAATAATCAAGCTAATTTTGAAGAGAATGGTGAGTGGTCAGGGGTTACTATTACTGTTATGGAATACCTAAACCCGAGCTCAAGTTATCACAGTTTCCTTTTATTAAATTATAATTATGGGAAACTTACACTAACCTTGTTCTTATATATATTTTGAATGGAACTCTCAACGATGACTTATTGTAAGTTACACTTTTCCACGTTTTTGATAAATAACTTAGAAAGAAAACGAATGGCATTTTTTAATGAAAACGCCTGGTCGTTAGACAGTCAGTACAAGAAAAGTGGAAAGAGCAGCTCCGCCTCTTTCACTCGCATGAAAGAAGAGGAGGAGGAGCTTGATACATTTCTTGAGGTGGGGTTCCACATCATCCAATGCCAATTGGTTTAGATATTTACTAGGAGCCGTTTATTACCACTAGAGCTAACAGTTATTGGCAAACGTGTTGACATGATTTGATATCTAATTCGTTTATTTTTCTTTGTCTATTTTCTTTCTTTAAGGTGCGCGTCTCGGGGTGCTAATTTTGGGACTTTCCAGCGGCCACAATTTTGAAGCTATCGACCTCAATTTTTTTTAAAATTAAAGCTATTTAAAATATCTACAACTTATAGAAGCCCTTTTTTTGATTGTCGAAAAAATAATTTTTTTTTTTAGATTAATCCCATTAAATAAAAGAAATTAAAAAAAAAATACGCTCTATATCCCTGGTCGTACACGAGGACATTTTTTAAGCAATTTCTGGCGACATTTCATTTATCGTCCTGAAGATGGGAGCGATGCGTTTCCGAAACGTCGACGATATTTAAATAAAGTTTTTATTCTTTGCTGGCTGCCTACATCTACCTGCTCCTGTTATATGGTATTATATTTTACCAAACATCACATTCTTTTTTTTTTATTTTATTCCACCACTCAAGTCATAGGCATAGGGCTCTCTGGTTTACAAAAACTTTTTTACAAAATACATGTAAACTTATTGTTAGACTAACCCGACATATGCCATCAGGACAAAAGAGATTAGTCCTTAATTAACATGTGAGTTTTTTATGGCAATAAATGCAAAATACCTTTTTTCTCAAAATAACAATCTCTTGACTTACCCTTCTCAGCCCTCCATATATTTTAGATTCTTTGAGGAAATTCGCTGTGGGTTGTTTCTGTAGAACTATTGATAATTTCATGGAGGATCTCGGAAGTTATGCTGTATTTTCCGTGGTTGGTTTGACTGACATATGATTTTCATGGGTTAGCTGTTGTAGTTTGGCGATAGGACTATTGAAAATCTATTTAGGTGGACTGACATCTTGGATGATTACTTGAAGATTACTTTTTCTATTCTGGATAGGTTGGGTGTAATAGGAACGACGATGGAGAGGGTGATTGCATTGAAATATTGATACATTTCTGTCGTTTGGAACTTGAAGCGAACCCCCTGACCCTTATTAGTACAAAAGTACTCTACAACTGTACAAAGAACAATTCGATTGTTTTGATTCTTTGTTAATCACAAAAACAGATAATTTTTGTGTTTCAATGAATTAATTGTTAATAGTATAACTGTTAAATAAAATATAAAATTAAATAGACATTTTGACAGAGAAATATCTTTATATAAAGTTCTTTAAAAAAATCTAAATGTAAGGTCACGCACACACACACATGCAAACACGTTTTTATCGCCTCTCAAAGTGAATAACATTCAATAAAATCGTTTCCACTTTTCGTTTTAGGACCTCTTAAGAAATTCTCTCTTTCATTTCTTCGTGCCTGGATGGATATCGCTGATTCAAAACCTAATTCACAAGTAGCCCGTCTTTTATACTTGCTAGATAGATTCATTTTCAAATTGTCCTATAAAATATTAAATTTTACATTTCTATTTTCGAATTTGAATGAAATGTCGATTGTTCTTTTGGATATTTAAAATCAATCAAAGAACTTTGTACTTTTCATAAATAATTTTTTAAAATTGGAAAATAAGAAAAACAAAAAATGGATTTACTAACGATGAAAAAAGAACTTGGCAAGAAGGAGATGATATTTAAAGCTTTCATTGAGACGTTTTGAATTTATTTAATTCATCAGTTAAGTTAGAGAACTCAATTGCTGAATTATCATTTAGCTAATTAAACGTCTCAAATTTGAGAGTTTTCACTTCGATGTTATGAATTATTTGGTTACAAATTTTGGAAACAGAAGTCTAAACTTGAACTGTTTCAAGAGTGTAGGTCTATAATGAGTATGAAGGTTTATAATAAATATTGGGAACCGATTCACAACAAATTTTAATACCTTCTAGGTTTATCAATTTTAAATTTTCATCTTTCTACAATACAATATTTATAATCAATTTCTGAGAATAAGTCCTTTAAGCAAATATAAATACGATTCACATTGATATTGTTTTTATTATTGGGGTTCTTTTCAAAAATATATATTAAAAAAAAATAAAATTAAAAAATATTTTTTTATTATTATAATACTTTTACTTAGGATCAGGTGGGGTATAAAGTGTCAATCAAAAGCTCAGTGAATATGATAATTCCAACCACAAATTGTTCGCGGTAAGACTGGCATTTCTTCATATCCCCTTATGTTAGTCTTTGACTTCTTTCGTTTGGAAGACAATATAAATAGAATGAATTTTTATTGCTCAGTATGTGAAATGAAATAGTTTTTTTTTTTTTTTTTTTTAATAAAAAAACATTCACACTTTTTTCTCATTCACACTCACACTCACACACTCATTCACACAGTCTTTTCGGCAACTCAGGCCATATAAGACTTTAAACGATATCCGTTATTAAAATAAATATACATATATGGGGTCCAGGCATTCTTATTTAAGCCATTTGGTATCCAATTGGCTTAAATAAAATCATCGGACTGCCTGGGGTCCGAACCCGCGACGTTTGGTATATGAGGTTAGCACGCTAACCTCTACGCCATGCCCCGAGGGCAAATGAAATAGTTGCGAAAAAAGCAATATCTAGAATTTTTTAATTTGCTCACGTGGATGGCGACCACGAGCTGCCCTAGTTGGGACTGGCAGTAATTCTTATCTTTGCATGTCAGATTCTTTCCTTCTATATTTTCTACAGGCGTCAGACCTTGCGACGGTCCGGCCTGTTCTATTCCTTCCCTGTCGCAAAAACCCCCACTCTCTCCGCCGATCCTGCAATTTTTGAATATTATTTAATTTTTATTTGTATTAAAAACATCTCCCCCCCCCCATTTACTTTGTTGTTAATTCCTCATGCTAAGCGCAATTGGTACTATACGCTTTACTATACCTAAGCAACTTGAAATGGTGTTTGCTCGATAGATATCCATTAAATACACAAGGACAGGGGGGGAAGCTGTGTCAATACTGGACCATCTCCCTTTAAAAGCGTGTCTCTCTACTATTAATACACCCTGTAGTGTTGGTGCTCGTGATAAAGAGAAAGTTCAAAAATAAAGCAAATTTTAAAGTGCTATTAAAGTTTTTTAATATTAATATATCCAATATGTTTAATATAAAAATATAAAATAAAATATACAAAAGATCTGGTGTGACTGGTCGAACACAGTATTCAACTTTCTCTTTTCAAAGGTAAGAGAAAGTTATGTTCTGTGCTTGTCATCAGATTTTTTTGTGTCCCGCCGATATATTAGAATACAAGATATAAAATTTATAAGCATTGAAAAATATATTTTGTTAGGATGGCAACCATTTCTCCTATCTTTCCTATGGAGTACAAGAGTAAAGTGTGTTTCAAAAGATTTCAAGGGCAAAATGAGACTATACATTTTATAGAGCATCTAAAAAATAGTTGATTTTTGAATTTTAATCAAAATCGTTGAATTTGAGAAAATCGAAAAAGCTGAAAAATTACATCAGTAAAGTACTTGTACTTTTTGGCCTATTTTTACTTTCTCTTACCTATGTATATATGTAATATATATATAGAGAGAAAGTATTGGATTCATGTCAAAAATTCGATGTCGAGATTTTGATGGATCTTCACTTTTTGAGGTCCCCTGAATCCAAAAAAGTGGTTTTCGCGACATGGTCTGTCTGTGTGTGTGTCTGTCTGTGTGTCTGTGAACAAAATATCTCAAGAACGAAAAGAGCTAGGAAGTTGAAATTTTATATTTAAGTTAGGCACCCCCATGGGACGTGACACGAAGCTTTTGAACAAAATCGACCAAAAAGTACTAGCACTTTACTGATTCACTTTTTCAGTTTTTTTCGATTTTCTCCAACGATTTTTTTTTTAAATTCAAAAATCAATTATTTTTTAGATTCTCTATAAAATGTATATTCTCATTTTGTGATTGAAATCTTCTGAAGACCACTTTACTCTTGTACTCCATAGAAAAGATAGGAGAAATGGTTGCCATGGTATCAAAATATAAATATTTTCCCATACTTATAAATTTTACATCTTGAATTCAATTGTACCCTACTGTCGGAAACTAAATACATGTCGACACAAAAAATCTGGTGTGACAAGCACAGTACACAACTTTCGATTACCGAAGGTAAGAGAAAGTTGTGTTCTGTGCGCCAGTCACACCAGATTTTGTTCAAAAGCTTATTATCACGTCCCAGGGGGGTATCTAACCTAATTATAAAGTTTCAACCTCCTAGTTCCTTTCGTTCTTGAGATAAGCCTATTTAGTTCACAGACACACATTCAGACAGACCATGTTGCGAAAACCAGTTTTTTGACTCAGGGGGCCTCAAAACGTGTGTATCCATCATAATCTCGACATCGAATTTTTTACATGAATCTATATTTCTATATATAACATATAACTTATAGATAAGAGAAAGTAAAAAGAGTGTTATTTTTTTACTTTCTCTTACCTCTATATATATGTTAATATATATAGAGAGAGAAAGTATTGGATTCATGTCAAAAATTCGATGTCGAGATTTTGATGGATCTTCGCGTTTTGAGGTCCCCTGAATCCAAAAAAGTGGTTTTCGCGACATGGTCTGTCTGTGAACAAAATATCTCAAGAACGAAAAGAGCTATGAGGTTGAAATTTTATATTTAAATTAGTCACCCCCCTGGGACGTGACACGAAGCTTTTGAACAAAATCGGCCAAAGAGTACTATTATAGTACTCAGGGCCGGAACTAGGAGATTTTTTAGGGGGGGCAAAATTTAATTTGCCGCCCCCTCCTTAAAATTTTCCTGATCTCAAAAATTTTTCTCCGAAAATTTTTTTTTTTTTTCGCGGAACCAAATTTTCCCGTCCGAAAAAATATTTTACCTTTTTTTTAGAGACGCAAAATTTGCCGCCCCCTGATATCTGCCGCCCGGGGCACGTGCACCCACTGCCCCCCCTAGATCCGGCCCTGTAGTACTTTACTGATGCACTTTTTCAGTTTTTTTCGATTATCTTAAAATTCGCTCCAACGATTTTTTTTTAAATTCAAAAATCAATTATTTTTTAGATTCTCTTCTTCTTCTTCTTCTTCTTAGTATTTTTCCCTTTCGGGGTCTGCTGTTTGGGCCCTGGACAGCCTTCGCCATTTGCATCGGTCCTGAACATCCTCGGGTGCTAGCTGGTGAAGCTTCATATCGTTGTTCAGGGTTTGCAGCCATCTTGTTTTTGGACGCCTCTTGCTTACGCCCCCCAGACTTAGGAAGGTCGTCTTTTTTTAGATTCTCTATAAAATGTATATTCTCATTTTGTCATTGAAATCTTCTGAAGACCACTTTACTCTTGTACTCCATAGAAAAGATAGGAAAAATGGTTGCCATGGTAACAAAATATAAATATTTTCCCATGCTTATCATCTTGAATTCAATTGTACCCTACTATTACCTACTACTAAATACATGTCGACACAAAAAATCTGGTGTGACAAGCACAGTACATAACTTTATCTTACCGAAGGTAAGAGAAAGTTGTGTGCTGTGCGTCAGTCACATCAGATTTTTTTTTTTAATATTCACATTTTTATTTAAGTTTCTCTATTGTCTTATATCTCTAATGATATTTTGAAATTAGGTCTAGTTTTGTTAGTGGCCCGCCATAATATTAAATCTCGTTAGCATACAAATTATTCTTTATTTTATTTTTTTTTTTCATAAAAGCTTAGAATTCATTTTAAGTTTTAAAATTAAAATCCTAGGGTATTATATTATAAATCTGATTAAAATTGTTTGTATAGCTTAATTACAAAGTTTGTATTTCTGTTTGTTTAAATTTTTTTATTCCGAGGAAGAGTTGTAGTTGGAGAAATAATTTAATATAATGATAATATGGCTGGATTACATCGTTTGAATCCTCAAGTGAGTTTTATTTGATTGCAACTCGAGACATGCGCTGCTGCTGTTTAATATAATAATATGAATTTCGTGTTTCTAATTACTTTTTATTAAAAAAAAAAAAAAAAAAAAATTCTGCGTGAACTCTTTTAGAAAATTAATGAAGAAGTTTTCGAATAAAATCATTCAAATTATCAAAGATAGTATTTAAGGAATAGCTCTTACTTTTAATGAATTTTTTAAGGGGTCTTCAAAGTCGAGAGGTTAATATGCTAGATACTTTTTATTTCTAATCAATATTTTCATTTAAAAAATTAAAAATAAGAATGATCTTTTTATTAAAAAAAAAACAAGCTGAAATTATTAATAAATATGAATTATTTTATTGAAATAAACGAGCTTTGCGAAATAATTTGTTAAGATTAAAGTGATTTTTGAAACTAGTATCTTGGAATCGAGTAGCTTATCAATTACCCCCCCCCCTCCCATCCAGACAAATTTTTCTTCATTTGACATTAGAGCAAGATCTTCCATCTTTTTAAATATCTTTGAAAAATAGGGTGTGACTGGTCGCACAGCCCACAACAATTTGAGAAAATCGAAAAAACTGAAAAATTACATCAGTAAAGTACTAGTACTTTTTGGCCGATTTTGTTCAAAAGCGTCGTATCAAATCCGAGGGGTGTATCTAACCTAATTATAAAATTTCAACCTCCTAGCTCTTTTCTTTCTTGAGATAGGCCTATTTTGTTCACAAAACACACACACACACACACACATGTTGCGAAAACCACTTTTTTGGACTCAGGGGACCTCAAAACGTGTATATCCATCAAAATCTCGACATCGAATTTTTTACATGAATCCAATACTTTCTCTCTATATATATTTATATATGGACCCTGTTACGCATTAGTGTGTCAAGCGCCACCTACCGAGTTTTGAGAAATTAACTTTAATTTCCAATTATTATATATAATCCAATATTCATTGGATTATATATAATTCTTTTTGTCAATTGTGCAAGTAACACTGTGACCAGGGGCGGTCCCAGAGGGGGGGGTCAAGGGGGTCGTGACCCCCCTCCAAAATCTTTTTTTTTTAACACACACTTTTTTCTCACTCACTCTCCCATTCACACAATCTTTTCGGCAACTTAGGCCATTTAAGACTTAAACGATACTCATATTTGATTAATATATATTTATTGGGGCCCAGGCCCATTTATTTATAGTATAAAAAAAAAAACAGTGACCCCTCCCAAATGTAAGGCTAGGACCGCCCTTGACTGTGGCGGATTAATTCAATTTTGTCGGGGGCGGTTTTTTTTTTTTATTAAAGGACTTTGTTGGCATCTATGGCCATTTAGACCCCTTTCCTATTTATTTAAATTGATTGGTAACAAATTCAATTGAAATTAAAGAGCGGAAATCATAATTTCTTTAGATTATTAGTTTTTATAACGTTTTGAATTTCTTGGGGGGGGGGCGATCGCCTCCCCCTTTAATCCGCCCCTGAAGTAACATTAAATATAAATATTCCGTGCTTAACTCAACTTTTAATTTTTTTGGCGCTTGACACACTAATGCATAACAGAGTCCATATAGCGTAAGAGAAAGTAAAAATTGTTCACCTTTATAAAAAAGGGAAAAGAAAACAGTAAGCAAACCTGTGATCCTGATATCAAGTCTTTGATTAAAAGCTAATACATAAAATTTTATTTCTATCTGTTAAGCTAGAGCACTCGAGTCTATAGTCACACACACACACACACACACATACAAACAGATGAAATTGTTAACCATTATTTTTTTTAGACAACTTGTCGTTTAATCAGCTTTTGATTAAAATTAATATTTTCTTTTTTTTTTTCTTTAACAAAGAAAAGTTACTCAACTGAAAACGTTCAAATTGTTTAATGAACTAAAACTTTTTGAACGCACTCACCACATTTGATTGGCATTCAGTTTAAAGTTTTTTACGAAAGAAATTGGAAAACATTAGAAGACTCCTAGGAATTTTTTTTTCTTATTAAAAAATATACAATATATTATTATGTTTTACCAATGCAACAACTTTCTCACTTTCTTTTCTTTTGCATAATATATCATGTTTAGGAAATATTAATTTACGTTTAATGTCTTTTTGAAAAGAGTTCTTAAAATGGTGATATATTGATATTTCTTTAGACATAATAATCCCTCAATTTGTCTTCACTGACTTTTAAACATTATTGGTTAAATATATTGTCCTTATTAAATGACAAATAAAATTACAATTTCTTAAAGTAAAATAAAAAAGAATAAATTTTAACAAGACTTAATAATTTCTCTTTGATAAATTTGACAAATATTTTATAACTAGCTGCCCCCCCCCCCCTGGACGACCATGATCTGACCATGCCCCCCCCTAGATTTGATCCTGGGTACGCCCATGGTGTGAATGAAGAGAGAGTATTTAATTGACTACATTTATGTAGTAGAAAAAAAATTGAATTTTTTGAAATTACTCATTAATCAAATTCATGATTACATTTTAATTAATAAAAAATTATAATAAACTGTTCTTTAAATCGAAGCGATAAAATATCTCAAATTTCCAATTAGGATCTTTAGCTCTATGTTTCTCATTCACAGGATCATATTTTACGTTGGTCGTTTTTAATATTATTAGCTGCTTTTATTTATAGTCTCTAAGACACCGAATGCAAGTGGCTATGAGGATTCATCGATCTCCTTGGAGCCTGATGGTTTCTCACCAAATGTTGTCCTCGGGATTATTTTCCTTTCTCCGCTCTTTTTTGATGTATCTCTATTCTCTTCTTTAATACCTTCAAGAATATAACCTTCATAAAATTGGATAAAAACGTAGCTTATACAAGGATACCAAAGCTATTTTCATATTTACCTATCTACAAAATTAAAGCGAAAAGAAATTTTCTTTTATTAATTGAGTTTTTATTAAATAGGTAGCAAACAATAGTGCCCAAGAGGACACAGTGATATCTAAATGCAATAAAGTAAAAAAGTAAAAATTTTCATTAAGAAAATAGAGATTAGAGAAATCCTTAAAATGTATCTATAACTTTCCCATTAATTTACTTACAATATTAATGGTGATGAGTCAGAGAAATAACAAGACGTTTGCAGCCACATTTGCTTTTATTTCGATGTTTGCTCTCATGAATGACGTTTCGGTCTTTGTTCTAAGCCATCTTCAGAGCAGGCTGGCAAAAATAAAATGTGTGAATATTATAAAACAGCAACAATGTTATCACATTCACCACATACTGAATGTTGTCGCTGTTTTATAATACCCACACAATATTAATGGCAATGGAGTCAGATAAATTATAAGACGTTTGCAGCCAAATTTTTTTTTTTTAGATTTTCGCCCTCAAGCCCTTCGGCCTGAGGTCTAGGCCATCATTTAGCATGTGGTGAATGTTGTCTGCTGGAAAGCAACAGGACTGTGTGGATATTATAAAACAGTTCTGACATTGAGCATGTGGTGAATGATAGCCTAGACCTCAAGCCGAAACGTCAGCCGTGAGGGCGAAAATCTAAATAAAAGAAAATTTGGCTGCAAACGTCTTGTTATTTCTCTGACTCAATCACCTTTAAGCCTACAGCTACAGATCTTCAACATTTGGAGTCGGGAGGAATAAAACCAGCTAGTGAGTCGACCACCTTTACCCTTTATTCGAGACAAACGTTTCGGCAACTATAGCAGGCGCCAACTACTATGGTTGGAGAAACGTTTGTCTCGAATAAAGTGTAAAGGACTCACTAACTGGTTTTATTCCTCCCGACTCCATTCTCATATATCCAGCAACCAACCTAATTTACGTTCTTCAACAATTTTACAATTCCGATAATTCATATCGTCACGGGTCCATCGATTTGGTTCGAATTACCGGGAATATCAATTACCGGGAGTACAAAGTTTAAAAAAATTAATAAAATATTAATGCGAAGTTTGAATTGTAGAAAGGAAAGAAAAAATGTAAGAGAAGCTCAATTTCCATCTGTTCTCTCCTCATTTCCCTTCACTGAAAAGATTACAATTGAGCGAGAAAAGCTTGTCAAGGAATCAAATATGGTTCTCTAAATAATATATTGTAAACTTGTTTCACCAATCTATCCGAAACAAAAAAAAAATGCCAAGTGGGAGACTAGTTAATGAATAGAAAACAAGGCACTGTTACAATATTATGTTGGACATGGTACTTATTTACCAAAAAAAAAAACAATGTTAAACAAAGTTTGACTTTAATTAGAGGAATCTTGACAAGATCGTTGGCCATTAAGTTATAATGTGGATAAAATTAAAGCAGGAAAGAGGGGGTAGGAGAACGAACTTGATGCATAAACCATCAAGGGAGGAGATAGATATAATGACGCAAAAAAAAAATGAAATTCAATTAATCTTCACACACCAGAGAGAACAAAATATTTTTCACTACTTCCTCAACAACTTGATTGAATAGGGCATTTCTTTGATTATTATTTTCCAAATAAAAAAAAAAAATTTCTATCTTCTGTAAACATAATCAAAGAATGGGCAAAAGTTTATTTTAAAGAGGACAATTTGAAAATAGAGTGGAAAAAAAGGGGAAAGAGAAAGAGAATAATGAAATTGTACCAATGAAAAGAGCTGATGAATTTTTTATTGAAAAGCAAAAAAAAAAAAAAAAAAAAAAATCATTTCTTAGTTCCTTTAGAGAGAAGATCAATAATTTACAACTTAATTTATTTATTAAAAAAATTCCAATATTCTCCAAATAAATAGTGTTGTGTTTCAAAAATAATTAAAAAAAAAAAAATATCTGACTTTCCAATACCATTGGGGGGGGGGGGGGGGGGAGTACGGTACATCCTGAATATTTATATTTTGATTAATGACATGAAGAGGATGCAGCCAATAATAAATAAACATCATCTATTCTGTTAACACTCTCTATTTATGAACGTTTCGGCTATGATCAACAAAGCCATCATCAGCCCTTCATGAGTATATTTTATATTATTAACATACAAAATATTGTTTATTGTTTTAGAGCGCTTGAACAGCGGGGGTTATTCGCGCCATACAAAATAGATATTGTCATAAGAGATATAATACATATGAACTGTATTATATGACAATATCTATTTTGTATGTTAATAATATAAAATATACTTGAGGTGTATAGCTGATAATACAATTTATTTAAGGTTCAGGAAATTCCAAAGGAGAGGCAGCTAGTCGTTTTTTCAATTTTTTATTTAAATATAAAGTGCCAGGGCCAACGTTTCGGTCACATATAGGACCAACAGGGCCAAGCCATTGTCAATTTATTATTCCCCTTGGTCATATTGGCCAAAGATATTATTAATAATACAATAAATTCAATGACCAAATTGTTAGATACAGTGTGTTATTATGGACTGAGAGTGAGTGATTCAGCCAATTGACAATGGCTTGGCCCTGATGATGGTCCTATATGTGACCGAAACGTTGGCCCTGGCTCTTTATATTTAAATAAAAAATTGAAAAAACTACTAGCTGCGTTGCTCATTTGGAATTTCCTGAACCTTAAATAAATAAAATATACTCTTGAAGGGCTGATAGATGGCTTAGCTGATCAGCCGAAACGTTCCTAAATAAAGAGTGTTAACAAAATAGATGATTTTTATTTATTATTGGCTGCATCCTCTTCATGTCATTATTCTATTTTATATAACAGCCACAATTCGTTATATATTTACATTTTGTTACCATGGCAATCATTTCTCCTATCTTTCCAATGAAGTACAAGAGTAAAGTGTGCTTCAAAGATTTCAAAGATAAAAATGAGAATGTATATTTTAAAGAACATCTAAAAAATAATTAATTTTTGAATTTTAATTGGAGAAAATTTCGAGAAAATCGAAAAAAAAAATTGAAAAAGTACATCCATAGTGTGTTAGTGCTTTTAGGCCGACTTTGCTTAAAAGCTTATTTTCACTCCTCAGAAGAGTGTAAAGTTTCAACTTCGTTGCTCAATTTCTCCATGCTTTAATTGAACACACACAGATAGACTGACAGACCATGTTGCAAAACCACTTTTTTGGATTCAGGAGTCCTCAAAACATGTATATCCATCAAAATCTCGACATCGAATTTTTAACACGAAACCAATACTTTCTCTCTATATATAAGCCTATACATATATAGGTAAGAAAAAGTAAAAATTATTTCTACAAAGAAGCGCTGAGCATGTATTCAAATATAACCTTAAACGGATTGATAAACCATAAAGGAAACCAAACCAATGTTAATTAAGTTTTGATATAACTTCAAAGGATTTTTGACAATTATTTGACACATAATGTCATAATATGAAAATTCCATTGTGAGCGTGTAATTTGAAAAAGTAATATTTTTATATCTAAT
Organism: Euborellia annulipes; assembly: GCA_023213315.1. NCBI lineage: Eukaryota > Metazoa > Arthropoda > Insecta > Dermaptera > Anisolabididae > Euborellia > Euborellia annulipes. The sequence continues at coordinate 29,756 of JAKCPI010008856.1, forward strand.
GTCTTCTTGGATGATTTTTTTGTTCTGTTTATTTTTCTTGCTGCCAAAGCTTTCTTTTTAAGAGCCGTCTGGATTGTTCTTCCACCCTAACGCTTTGACCATTAGTCAGCAATGGGTGATGTTAAAGGGGGGGGGGTTACTTTGAAACAAGTGGCAAAGACCCCATCCAGAGTGGGTGGTTCAGGGATGAGGGATGCTGTCACCGTGTCTTATAGGAAGGAAATAAAGATATCGCCCAGACACAAAGGACCATTTGTTGATGGCGATCGTTGCTAGTTGAATCTTTTTCTCTTATACCCTCCCCCCCCACTCATTCCACCTTTTTCTTTTTCTTTTTTTTATTTTTATTTTTTCCTAAAGACCATTTGAAGTCGCTTCAATTGGTTTGATGACGTCAGGCAAAACCATGCTGAATAAAATGTTTGGTCGCTTTCGGCCAATTGCTTTCCTTTCTTAAAAAAGAAAAAAAAAGAATTTGTCAGTCCATTGTAGGAATTTTTTATCTCGAAAAACTGCTAAATCAATTCGATTATAAATTATGGTTTTCTTTTTATGAAAGGAAAAATTTTTTTTTCACATTTTCTTTTTTGGTCATTACTGATAAAATATTGTCGCAATTTTTGAGGGAAAAATTCGTGAACTTTAACTTTTAGAAATTGATAAAGACTATTTGAAAGATCTGAAAAAATAGAAAAGTGTAATATAAGACATGTTTATTTGAACAATTTCATCCTAATACAAAATTTTGCCAGAATTTAAAGAAAATATTTTTAAGACATTTAGAAAGGCTGAATGTTTAATTACAAATAAAAAAAAAAAAAAAAAAATATTTGACAATAATTTGGAATCGCATAAAATGACTTATTAACAACTTGTTAAAGGTTATCTTTTTACTTTCTCGTATAGTATAGTATCATACTTATATATAAACCCCTTAAGCCGGTGTCAGATGTGTGAACGCACCAATCAGGGCTCAGAGGCAGCGCTGATTGGCGAAATTCAGAGAGGGCGGGGCGGAGTCGGAGAGGCAAATTCAAGATTTTTAACTACTAAACGCGTACGAGAGGCCGCCCGCCAGGGCTTCGCCTCGCCATAATCAACTTGTAAGCCTATAAATCGTCAAAAAATTCGACCTCAGATTTTGAAGTTTCTCCACATTTTAGAACTCCCTGAGTCCAAAGAAACTATTTTGGGCATTATGTCTGTGTCTGTCTGTCTCTCTCTCTCTCTCTCTGTGTGTGTGTGAGAGAGCCACGATTACTTAAAAATGCAAGCAGCCAGATCGATTAAATTTGGTATATACTCCTTACACTAAAATTGTAGATTTCTAACTTTTGGAGTAAATACGTCACCTAGAAGTACTACTTTACCTAAACCTAAACTCTACCTTTTCAAAAATGTTGAAATTTTCAATTTTTTTGTCGTATCATAATAAATTACTCTATTTTAAAAAGTTTTTATTCTTTGACATTTTTTTGAAAACTGAATAGTTTTTGAAATAATCAACGAAGAAAAAGACAATTTTCGTTAATTTCTTCGTTATTTCGTTAATTTTCGTTAATTAGAATGTGAAATTAACTTAATCCCTTGGGAACGAAAACAAAGGGAAGTGGATTAGTTTTAAGAAAATTTTGAAAATTCCCAAACATCAAAGGCGATGGGCCACGTGTTCCTGTTTTACAAATGACTTCAAATTTTGCATACATTATTTTTTAATGCAATGAAAAAGATCTACGAGTACCTGCTATTAAATTTCTAAAAAAAAAATTTGACCTCTATAAATAAGGACCCCCCTAATATACATAGAAATAATATACGAGAAAGGAAAACTCATTAAAAATTAGCAAAATTTTTGATTTTACCCTTCCAAAGCTATCACCGAAATAGGTGATTTCGTATAAATATGTTATACAAATGTTATTGGTTTCCAATTCATTTGATTAAATAAGAACAGAGATATCAAAAAAGATCTCATAAAAAAATCAACAAGATTGCAAGTAAATTTACGAGTTATTAATGATATTAATCATTCGATTAACCGATTGATAAGCTCCAGCTTCACAAATGGTTTTTATCCATTAAGTTCTTTCATCGAAATGATACATAAAAAGAAACAAAAAAAAAAAGCAAGATTCGTTTTATTTTCAACTAATAAGAAAATAAAACAATCCAAGCAAGCATCTGGTCCATTTGGTGGGGGCACTTAAACCCTGCAAGTGAATTTAATCAACAAGAGGTCATCTTAAAGAAGATATTTGCTTTTATGTATATAGATATATATTCATATATAGTCTAACAAGTAAGAGGACTCCTCGAAACAAGGTGCTTTCATTGTCAGACACCCACTTCATAAAATATTTTATTTTTTTTTTACTGTCTCTTACTTAAAATGTAATATTTAGAGAGAAAGTATTGCGATCATGTCAAAAATTCTATGTCGAGATTTTGATGGAAATACATGTTTTGAGGCCCCCTAAGTCGAAAAAGTGGTTTTCGCAAAATGTTCTGGAAAGTTGTGTGCTGTGACACCAGATTTTTTATTTTCTTTATAATATTTTTGTTAGTTAAGGTGATAAAGATAAAAAAGATTTTTTAAATAATAATAAAGATTTTTTGGCATTTATGTTTTGAAACGTATAGTGGATCAGAAGCTCAAGAAATTGAAATTATTTTGACTAACAACTGAGAAAAAGGCAGTTATGTTACTAATGTAGCGACTAAACTCAACATTTGTAGAGTTCGAAAACCAGTAAATAAATAAAAAAAATCTGGTGTGACTGGTCGCACAGCACACAACTTTCTCTTATCTTTGGTAAGAAATACTTTTTTCCAAAAAAAAATTTATTTTTAATGTAAAATTTTAAAAATTAGTACTTAAAAATTTGATTTGTATTTATATTCTGGCAAACAAATACAGAATGCGCCTTTAAATTACCGAAATTAAGAAAAAATTATGTGCTATGCGACCAGTCACTCCAGATTACCAAAAATAAGACTTTAATTTTTTTATATTATTTCTTAAATAATGCCTTTTAAGTGCCTATTTTTACAATAAATGCCTTTTTAAGTGCCTATTTTAATAATTTTTAGTGCTTAGTTGCCTGCCTATCGGAGCCCTATTTATAATATTGTAAAATATATCTTTAATATATAAGTACAAGATTAAAATGTACTTCATTTCAACGGCAAAATGAGAATATACATTTTAAAGAGCATCTAAAAAATAATTGATTTTTTAATTTTAAGCAGACAGTCACACAGACAGACAGACCATGGGTAAGAGAAAGTAAAAATTGGTAAATTGGTACTTATTTAAACACGACTGACCAATTTCCTAAGCTTTTTCCTATAATGAATGTGAATTCTGCTTATAGGTTTCACTTCCCTAGTATATAATAAGAATACATGTTTTTTTTTTATATATAAATCATTTTTTTCATTTTTCTTGTAAATTGACTGATTCTTTTACTCCCCATTTGCATAGAACAATAAGAATAAACTTACTTTATGATGAGGAATTTACATAAAAATTCGAATATAATAATATAAAATTTAACAATAGAACCTGTTGTTTTTCGTTGGGAATTCAAATTTTCATTCATGAGCAAAAAAGAGCGGAAAGAATTTGAGCCTTGATAACATTCCGCCCATTGAGTTAGAGGTAGCCTACTAAATGGAAAACATTTGCCAACTGAATCGAGTTTTCAAAGTGAACAACTTTATATAAATGTATATTTTATTTCTTCACCACCCCTTCAAAAGATCACCCTTTATTTTTTCTATTCAAGAAAGACCTATCGATCCTACCTTAACATTATCACCACAATACAAGAATATAGTGGAGTGTGATTATCTTATAAATAAATAAAATTCATATTTAAAGATTAAATTCAAGAAACAAACTTTCCAAGTTACAAGTTTCTGAACTCAAGCTTTAAATTTTAAAGATGCTGGGGATTAATTTTAGAGAGTATAGCTAAGAAATCAATTAAATTCATATAATTACTCTTAACTCGGAAATAGAAAAATCTAGTGTGACTGGTAGCCAGTGGCGGATCCAGAGGTGTTTCGGGGGGGGGATAATCTGGAGTGACTGGTCGCACAGCACACATTTTTTTCTTAATTTCTGTAATTTAAAGGCGCATTCTGTACTTGTTTGCCAGAATATAAATATAAATCACATTTTTAAGTATTAATTTTTAAAATTTTACATTAAAAATACATTTTTTTTCGAAAAAAAGTATTTTTTTTAATCTCGAGGGGGGGGGTAATTACCCCCTTTACTCCCCCCCTTGTATCCGCCTTTGCTGGTAGCACAGCACACAACTTTAACTTGCATTCGAATTAGAGAGTTGTTCATTAGGTTGACTACATTTTAGAAAAAAACAAAACCAAATGGATTATAGACCTAATATTATTTAATTTTATGCAAAAAAAAGTTAATTTATGTGCATTTTAAATAAAAAATTTTTAATATCAATGCAAAACATATTAATAAATAAAAAAATCTGGCGTGACAAGTCACAGAACACAACTTTCAATTACAGAAGGTAAGAGAAAGTTGTGTGTTGTGGACAAATGATCTATGAATTAATTAATTATGTTAATTACGATATTGATGCAATTGATATAAATAAATATTCATTGGACTGTTTCGGTTCCGAACCCACACTCCTTGGCTTTAAAGATTTTCAATAATGACCATATCTCTAACCTTTCAACCACTCCAAAATCTAATCATATATTTACGCATATTTCTATTGTTTCAGATTTCCTTGAAGGATGTCCTGGATGTCGAACTTATCAGAATTGCATTTGTCACCCTCACTCCAAATGCAAAAACCATCAATGGATTCACCAGAAGGTGAGTTTTAAGCTTCCTTAAGGAATTATATCTTCACTTTAACTTCAACTTAAACTATAAACGTAATATTAAATTCCCTAAAGATTTTGCTAATTTATTTATCAAATCCAGTATTTTAATTGTAGTGTTGCTTGTGATCTCATTGCTATTCCGGTGTCGTAATATAATGGAATTGACTTGGTCTATTAGCCAGAGAGAGAATGATTCTCAGGGCCTTGTTACCTATTATTATTTTAACATGTTTTGTATTAAACTCTAGGGAGAATAGAAATATAGATATATGGAGTTGGAGTTTATGAATATATATAAGCCCTTTTAGAGAAATGAGTTTACGCCCAAGACATTATAACTTTGTAATTAACATAAATTCTATTAAGTTATAGTTACAGTGTACTGTATCTATTAATGGAATTTTGATAAAAAAAAAATCTGAATTATTTGATTGTATGAATATGGGAAAATTAAATATTACTAGTAATCAGGGCCGAAGACAGACTTGGCGGGCCCCGAAGCCACTTAATAATACGAGCCCCCCCCACCCTAAAAGTAATTTTTTAGTTTGTAAAAGGCTATTGGGGCTTCATGTCAACAATTTTTACTTTCTCTTACCTATGTATATATGTAATACAAGTTGGAAAGGCGCGGCTTCGCCGCGCCGATTCAACTTGGCCCTGGCGGGCGGCGTCTCGGGACGTGATCAGTAGTTTTCCCCTTAATTTTAAAGCCCATATGATTTCTGCCCAAATGAAAATACACTGAATCAAGTTTAAAATAATTGAATATTCGCCCTGCCCGGCCTGTGGGTTTTGAAGACCATGAAAAAATTATGGGCGGGTAGCAAGTCTAAATTTCACTTTAATAAACTGATTATGAGGACGGGCATGCAAATGAAATTGGACGGGCAAGGACCTATTAAAAAATAAAGGGTCGGACTAAGCCGAGCGCACAACTTTGCCCACCCACTATTCAAGAAAAGAATATATTGCCCTCCCTCCCTAGAGCCCCCTAATGGTCCGATGGTATACATATTATATATCATTTTACTCAGAAGAAATTCGACTTTCTGAATATTTCTAAATATATAAAAAAAATTAGAGGTTATGTAAGAAAAAAATATTTCCCCCCCCCCTAGAGCTCCCCCTAATGGTCCGATATTATACATATTATATATCATTTTACTCGGGAGGAAGTCTTGTTTCTGAATATATAAAAAAAAGTATAGGTTATGTAAGAAAAAATATTTGCCCCCCCTCTAATGGTCCGATGTTTAGCAAAAGCTTTTCACTTCTTGGGCTCTACCCCTAGTTTATGGGTGCAAAATTTCAAAACAATTGAACAAATAGTTTTTGAGTTTTCGTTGACGAAAAAATTTACCACAGACACACACACACACACACACAGACATAATTCCAAAAAGTACTTAAATGGATTCAGGGGACCTCAAAACGAATTTTGGCAGCTTCAGAAAAATTTCGATTTTTTTTACGATTACATTAACTTTACCTCAACCTACGGTTGATGGGCAAAGTTAAAAATAAACAATTTTAAAATATTTCTTTTTTCTGACATCTGAAAAAGTTTATTATTTATTATAAATTTAAATATGTAAAAAAAATTAAGGTTGTTCGGACATTAAAGCACTTTGGTAGATTAAAAGCTAATTTTTTAATATGTTATTAATCACTATCAAATACGTATAAAATAAAATTTTGAAGCAGATCTGACACAGGGTTATCGTGTAATTAATTTTTAAAAAATTGAAATTTAACATGTAGCCTATGGGGAATAACGACGAAACGCACACATATCGAATTATATAGGCATCTGTGCAAATGATACAAAAACAAAAAAACTTACATTTTATTAATTCACTTCCGAGGAATACGTTAAAAATAAAACCAAAAGTTTCTGCCGACCGCTTTTAAAGATATTTTAACAAGAAAGTCAAAAAATTCTCCAAAATGACAGTCGCTAATATTTAAAAATAATGAATTCTCGAGAGTCAGACCAGCCTGGCAACGTCGCATAAAATAATTCTCTTTTCTCTATGTCAGATACATTTTTTTTTTTCAATTTTACAATATTTTTTCTCGCAAATCGTCCATTGTGTTTAAACTGATTTGCATTAAACATTGTAATATATTAAATAAAATAAAATTTAAGGCGTTTAAGATTTAAAATAGATAGTTGATGAATGCAATGTTGCCAGTTCTATATTACGTGAAATACTGCTCGAGTCAAAAGTCATTCATTTATTATTTTTGGTAATTAAATTATTAACTTAATCCAATTATAAACTATGATAGGTCACGACTAAATTATAATAAGGAATTTTGGCATTCAAATTTTTAATTTTATTTAAAAAAAAATTTAGATTCTATTATGACTTACGATGTACTATCCGAACAACCTTAAATATTTTTAAATAATTTTTTTTTTATTTGATGTATTATTTAAAACTTTTTATTAAATAAAAGAAATTTTATACAATGTATGATTCAGGGGTATCATACATCGTCAAAGTCTTAAATGGCCTAAGTTGCCGAAAAGACTGTGAGAATGTGAGTGTGAATGAGAAAAAAGTGTGAATGTTTAAAAAAAAAAAAAAATTCCTAGACATTCATTCATTCATTCACTAAATTTTCGTCGGTACGGGAGGGTTTGAAAAATTTCCGGGTCTGAAGAATGGTAAAAATACCCGGCGCTAAGTAATAAAAAAAAAATAAGAATATGAGCCAAATGAAATGTTGTGGTCGTGGAAGGCTCTATGAGGAAATGAGTTGAAAATGATTTTTTTGCTATGTTTTGAAGATATCTAAAGAAAAAATTGAAATAATCTATAATTTCGTTCATTTTAGATACTAAGCCGTGCCTGAGAATACTGCAATGTGGATCATTCAGAGCAATCAAACAAAAAAAAAATTTCTTACATTTTAGAAGTGGTTTTAAATACCCTAAACAATGTCTGAATTAAATTAAATGGTATTCATTTTTTACAAAATTTAATCTAAAATGTGAAAACCTTTGGATATCCAAGATATATTTTACCATTAAAAAGATATAGCTAAAATTGTATAGAAATATCTCGGAAAAAAAATATCTACTTAAAAGTTTGTCTCGTGATTGACGAATAGATAGTATACTAAACCATGTCTGAGAATGCTGTAATGTGGCTCATTTGTTTCCAAATTTAATGTAGAATAATACAAAATTATGAGATTGAAGATATCTCTTACCATTCAAAAAATATAGCCGAAAATTGAAAGAAACTCTTCAAACAAACAAACAAAAAATAAAAATTTCTTCCATTTTTAGAAAAAGTTTAAAGAACTTAAATAGAGGCTTATCAGGTCCAAACTGGGCTCGTTTTAAAGGAAATTTAATGTAGATTATAAAAAGTAAATCATATCTAAGACATTGATAATCGTTTAAAAAATATGGCCATGAATATGAAAAAAATTAATAAAAAAAAATTTTGTATCACACGCCAAAAGTTGCACAGCCGCTAAACAATGCCTTAGAATAGTGCAAAGGGTCTCATTCTTTTCCAAATTTAATGTAGAAAAATACAAAATTATGAGATTGAAGATATCTCTTATCATTCAAAAATATAGCCAAAAATGTAAAAAAATAATCGGCTAAAAATGAGTTTTTTGTAATTTAAAAAAAGGGGGGTATAACTTTTTCATGATTTTGGATTTTTCTAATCGTCAGCAGATGGTACTGAATCAAATCAAAAAAACCGCAATTGTCTAGCTTGTCTAAAGACACATATGTTTAAAAAACCATCTCAAAAAATGAAAATTTTCCTGTTATTTTTTTTCACACTTGAAAATTAAATAGAAGGGGTTGATAAAAAAAATGAAATTTACCTGACTTAAAGTATAGGATGTGAGGAACATTTCGCAAAAAAAAATTATTGAAATTGGACAATAAATACTGAAGCAAAAAAACAATGAAAATGAACTGAAGCCGCGGCAAAATCATCAAAAATGAGGTTCTTTTTGCACGAATTATTTATATGTGTAAACAAACCTCAAAAATAGTTAAAAGAGGTTTGTCATTTTCAAAATTTAATGCAGATTATTGACTAATTCAGATATTGAAGATATCTTTAACCGTTTAGAAGATATGAGTGAAAAAATGAAAAAATATCGTGAAATTTTTGAAAAAACATCGAAAAAAATGAGTTTTTCCCCTCTTAAAAAAAAAGTGGTACAACTTTTTTAAGATTTTGGATTTTTCTATTTGGTTTTAGAGGATTCTGAATCGAATGCAAAAACCCCATATCTCTAGGTGGTCTAGAAGTACCTTAATCAAAAAACGTCTTTTTCAGCTTTATTATAATATAGATAT
>JAKCPI010008857.1:0-13994 GCA_023213315.1 Euborellia annulipes
TATATATAGAGAGAAAGTATTGGATTCATGTCAAAAATTCGATGTCGAGATTTTGATGGATCTTCACGTTTTGAGGTCCCCTGAATCCAAAAAAGTGGTTTTCGCGACATGGTCTGTCTGTGTGTCTGTGTGTGTGTTCAATTTTAAGCATGAAGGAATTGAGCTAGGAGGATGAAATTTTATATTTAAGTTAAATACCTCCCGGGACCGGAAAAATAAGCTTTTAATCAAAATTGGCCAAAGAGTACTAGTACTTTACTGATGTACTTTTTCAGTTTTTTTCGATTTTCTCAAAATTCGCTCTAACGATTTTGATTAAAATTCAAAAATCAATTATTTTTTAGATGCTCTTTCAAATGTATATTCTCGTTTTGCCCTCAAAATTGTTTGAAGCACACTTTACTCTTGTATTTCATAGGGAAGATAGGAGAAATGGTTCCCATGGTAACAAAATATAAATATTTTGCCATGTTTATAATTTTGACATCTTAAATTTCTAATATATTGGCGGAAACTAAATATATTTCGACACAAAAAATCTGGTGTGACAAGCACAGAACACAACTTTCGATTACCGAAGGTAAGAGAAAGTTGTGTGCTGTGCGCCAGTCACACCAGATTTTTTACATAGTTTTTGACACAATTTTTGAATTAATAAATTTATTTTTTTAAATAAAAAAAAAAAAATATATATTTAAAAATTTGTCAAAATTCCCTAAACATAGGGTTACCATAATTTATTGAGATCCTGACAGACGACTTCCGAAGAAAATGATTTTTATTTTATTGAAATTTTAATTATGAAAATTATTTATTTTATTAAAATTTTAAGGTTGGAGCGCAAAGATCGACACAAAAAAATCTGGTGTGACAAGCACAGAACACAATTTTTGATTACCAAAGGTAAGAGAAAGTTGTGTGCTGTGCGATCAGTCACACCAGATTTTTATTCTTAATAATAAACTATTAATTAAAGGTTGGCAATGAAAATTACATATTTTATTTAAGATTTAAATGAGTATTAAGTGTAAGAATTTTTAATAAAAAAATTTATAATATTATTTCATTTAAGTTCTTTTTTTGCAATATTATTCACAAAAGATTTCCATTTTCAGTACTACTTGGTATAAAATAGCCATATTTTATAATTCAAATGCATGAATTAAATCTTTCTTTTTAAATTTCCATATAGACCAAGTCATAACGCTAACTCCCTTTACTTCCATAAAGAAAAAAAAATAAAAAAAAATAAACACTTTTTCCTAAAAATATGTTTGTTTTTTTTATCTAGGACTTCTATAAACTAAAAAAGTTTATGAGATTAGTCTCATTCATAGCTTATATTTTAATGGATAAAGAGAAGTCTCCTTTTTGTTTTACTCAAGTATTAAAGAACCACTGTAGAAGGAGTGCCGATAGGTCTTCGAAATATTTGAAAATATTGCCTTGTAAACTAATAAAAAATTGCTGAAAATTTAGCATTTTCTTTCACAATTAAACCAACTTCAGTACTACCACTTTTGGAGAATTATAGACCACATTTGTTTTAATTATAAAAATATAAATACTGTACAACGGTTCGACTGCATATTCTGAAGTCGTTTTTAAGTACTGTGCACTCAGACAACTTGAGTCGGAGCAAGTACTTGAAAAAGTCTGCAGAATAAGCAGTCGAAACGTTGTACAGTAACCTATTTATATTTTTAATAAATAATTAAAACAAATGTAGTCTATAATTCTCCTTAAGTCGTGTTGCTGAAGTACAACTTTTCGTGTTGCTAAAGTACAATGTTTTTTACTGCTTATTCTGCAGTCGAAACATTGTACAGTATTTATATTTTTAATAAATAATTAATAACAAATGTGGTCTATAATTAAAAACTCCCATAATAATAATAATGCAAACCACAAAAGCTTTAATAAACATACTCTTCTGGTCTTTTACTGTGAACATCCAAGAATGAACACAATATTACAAAATTTTTTTTATAACTTATTCTAAAAATGTTTTACTCATCAGGTATCTTTATGATTATTCACGATGTTATATTAATATAGCAATCTCCATAATGAATCGTTTAAAAGTTGGAATGACTCTTGTGCATTTGTGGAAGCCTCTACTGATATTAATATGGAAACTCTTGTCTTTAGGTCTTTAGAGCTGCATAAATATTTTACTTTTCACTCGTATCCATTCTATTTAATGGGAATTGTATTTAGATGGGACCGTTTATTTCTACATAGTAATTTTCGCTAGGTTAGTATAAACAAAGTTATTTAATTGTTTAGGTCTTTCTAAAAACACGCGAAACAAGAATTTAGTATTCGTTAATTGTTTCGCATGATTATTCTTCATGTTGAAAACCAGACATGAATCCTGGAAATTTCTTCTAAAATTCATTTTAAATTTATAAGAATCAACTTTAAAATTTAATTAAAGAGACCTTTGTTTGAACGATACAGTAATTTGAATGTCTGTGTCTTGGATAGAAAGGGAGAAAGCAAGCAATGTCTTGTAAAGGAACGTAATAAAAATTCCACAAGGTTAACAAATTAAAATCAACATAAAATAAATCATTATTATTTTTATGAATAATAAAAATAAGCATGCAATTAACAGTTACAAGGTGAGAAAATAATATTATAAAAAATTTTTGAAAGAGCTTATTTAATTTAACTTAAGAGAAATAGGCTACATTTATTATCTAGTGTGAGGATGTGAGGATGTTTTCAGAGGTGAAAAAGACAATATTTTGTCTAACAATAAGTTTCTAGCTAATTCGGTCTAGTTCTGGCTGCCAATATATATTTTTTTTAACACTCACACTTTTTTCTCATTCACACTCACATTCCACACACAGTCTTTTCGACAACTTAGGCCATTTAAGACTTTTACCGTTATAGAGATTAATATACATATTAAGGGTCCAGGCATTCTTATTTAAGCCATTTGGTATCCAAATGGCTTAAGGTGCGCGTCTCGGGGTGCTAATTTTGGGAGTTTCCAGCGGCCACAATTCTGAAGCTATCGACCTCAAATTTTTTTAAAATTCAAGCTATTTAAAATATCTACAAATAATAGAAGCCTTTTTTTGATTTTCAAAAAAAAAATTTTTTTTAGATTAATATCTCATTAAATAAATGATATTTTAAAAAAAGGGGCTCTATAAGTTGTAGATAATTAATTTAGTAATCATTATGTTAAAGAATAATTAATTTTTTGCCTTTAATTAATTAGCTGGAAGCTCTAGAATGAAATGGAATAAATCCCTTGTATTTCTATGGGAAAAACTAACGCCATCTCTTGCCGCCTCGAGTAACTCGGTAGTCAATAGTGTTCTAACCGTTTTTCGAGACGCGCACCTTAAATAAAATCATCGGGCTGCCTGAGGTCCGAACCCGCGTCTTTTGGTATACGAGGTTAGCACGCTAACCTCTACACCAAACACCGAGGGCAATAAAAAAGTTGAAATGAATATGCAACAAAAACAGGCATATGCTCTAGGCCTCTGTTTTTTCAAATAAGCTCTAGTTTATTTTACTATTATTTTACCAAATAATAACTCAATGGACTAGTCTAGCACTCTCATGATATAGTTCTGTGGTAGTCAGCCTGGTTTCTATCGCCACTTGTGGAATTTTTTGTGGGCAATGTATTTTTTTATTTAAAAACAATTTTATTAATTTTTCTCGCTAGTTAAAAGGAGGTAGGCCTATACTATAATATCACACTTTGTGCAAAAGACTTCCTACTTTATAAATCATCAATAATGTAGAACAGTCGTGGTAAGAAAATCTTACTACTAGACTAATAGAGATGCAAAAGTGTGCAGTAGATATAAAAAGGTAGTCAACCTGACTACCCTTATATTGATAGAGTCCCAAGGTTTTACTTAAATAAAATGAAGCGAATGGAAAAATAATTGCCTTATTTGAAAATACTTGTATATTGGTGGCAAATTTTTTTTAAATTAATCTAAGATTAATTTATTCTTGAAAATCAAATAATTTCTACATTTCAAGATTGCTATTCTAATTTTGGATACCACTGACTTAATTCCTAATAACCCAAAATATTTCTCATTTAATGAGAAAAGCATCATAATTTAATCCTAAATTAGATATTGAGTCGCTGAACTAGGGGAAATTGTATAAATCATGTATTTATGCATATAAATTGAGAGCTAGAGAGGAAGAAAGAGGAGCGAAAGGGGAGGGGGGGGGGAGAATGTGTAACGAAATGAATTTGAATATCTCAATCGAAATTGGTACAAGTGAGCGTGAAATGACTTCGGCTGGCTCGGAGGCATTTGTCGACGTCGCCTTTGTCGCCGAACAGAATTCATATCCATATCCATATCCATATTCTCATAAACTTGCTATCATGTCCCGAGGCGGCCATTTTACTGGCCATGACACATGAACATAACATATCAGAGATTACATGTTTCGGGCTCGACTTATTCAATGTCGCTTGCTTGCCCTCTCTCTATACATATAGTATATAGTTTACACGATTTATAATTTGTCATCGCCAACATATAACAATCAATTTTTAAATTAACTCGTAAAATAAACAAAAACATTCGACATGTTTGGATATGTTGTCCTGAAACCACAAATTTTACTTTCTCGTACCCTATATATGAAATATATAGAGAGAGAAAGTATTGCGATCATGTCAAAAATTCGATGTCGAGATTTTGATGGATATACATGTTTTGAGGTCCCCTGAGTCCAAAAAAGTGGGTCCCGCAAATTGGTCTGTGTGTGTGTGTGTGTGTGCGTCTGTGTGTGTGTGTGTGTGTGTGGACAGATTTTTAGCATGAAGGAGTTGAGCTAGCGGATTGAAATTTTATATTTAACTTAGGTACCTTTGAAGAATCTCAAAATAAGCTTTTGAACAAAATCGGCCAAAAAGTACTAGTACTTTACTGATGTACTTTTTCAGTTTTTTTCGATTTTCTCAAAATTCCCTCCAAGGATTTTTTTTAAAATTCATAAATGAACTATTTTTTAGATGCTCTTTAAAATGTATATTCTCATTTTGCCGTTGAAATCTTCTGAAGACCACTTTACTCTTGTTCTTCATAGGAAAGATAGAAATGGTTGCCATGGTAACGGAATTTAAATCTTTTTCTTTTTATTAGATTAAAAATCAATTATTATTTAAATTCCCATTTATTTTTATTTTATTTGTGTCTTTAATTGCTTAGGAGAAAACATATATATCTCTCTCTCTCTCACTTGCAAACATTATCGCCTGTCTCTCCACCTTCTCTCATAGGCCTAATGTTAATTTCCTATAGGGATTTGTATGTTAATTTCGATTCAAAAGGGGGTCCCCCTTTGGAACTTTTTAGGCATTTAAAATTTTTTTCCCAATTCTTATGAAATTTTGTATTTATTTACGATTCTATATTGTGTATAAAATGTCCAAATATGAGATTAAAATTTTGAAAAATAACCATAGTTTATTTGAAGCAGTCAACATTTAAAATGCAAGTTTGAAACTAAGGTGCTATCGGAAACTAAATATATCTCGACACAAAAAATCTGGTGTGACCAGCACAGTGCGCAACTTTCTCTTACCGAAGGGTAAGAGAAAGTTGTGTGCTGTGCGCCAGTCACACCAGATTTTTACTTTCTCTTACCTCTATATATGTTAATATATAGAGCGATAAAATATTGAATTCATGTCAAAAATTAAATGTCCAGATTTTGTTGAATACACGTTTTGAGGCCCCTGAATAAAAAAAGCGGTTTTCGCAACATGGTCTGTCTGTCTGTGTGTGTGTATTTGTGTTCAATTTTAAGCATGAAGGAATTGAGCTATTAGGCTGAAATTTTATATTTAAGTTAGACATCCCACTGGAACGTGAAAATAAGCTTTTAAACAAAATAGGCCAAAAGTACTAGTACTTTACTGATGTACTTTTTCAGTTTTTTTTTTTTTTCGATTTTTTCAAAATTCATTCTAATGATTTTTATTAAAATTCAAAAATCAATTAATTTTTAGATGCTCTTTCAAATGTATATTCTCATATTCTTAATGCCCTCAAAATTGTTTGACTTTACTCTTGGTCTTCAGAGGAAAGATAGGAGAATTGGTTGCCTTAGTAAAAAAATATAAATATTTTCCCATGTTTATAAATTTTATTATACATCTTAAATTCTAATACATGTATAATGGTGGCAACTAAATATATGTCGACACAAAAAATCTGGCGTGTTCTGGGCGACCAGTCACACCAGTTTTTTTCATTTATTTTTTTATATTTTTCGTATTCCAAGGAAAATATTGCTTCTTTCAGATGTCAATCACAATAACTTCTAGTCTTCCATGAGTTGAGCTGAGCTTTATGATTGAATTCTTATTTTAATATCCGTATATTTGCCGACCACTCTGGGCCTCTTTTTAAGGGTTTTTCTTACAACGCCGTCTCTCCTCTCCTCTTTCCATTTGATCTGCATTAAGGGGTAGATTTTTAAATTAACTGTCATCGATCGCCATGTCAATTGCATATTAGATTTAAAGGAGATTACTTATACCTGATTAAGACTTTAAAACTGAAATTCAAAATAAATATTCCTACTAAAGGAAGGAGAGGCCTAGAATAAATAACACTCTCGCTTTCTTTTGATATTTGAAACTATGCATTTATTTGAGCAAATTCTTTTATTTAATTGAATAAGGATTCTAAAGGCGGCTAAACACGTAACTGCAAACTTGACAAGCATGCATGTGCAATCTTTTTGTACAAGCAAACTGTAGCGTCTGTAGGAGAATTTTGCTCAAGCATTTTAATTGTGCAAGCCGCTTGATGCTCGATTAAATTTTAATCATACACAAGCATATTTGCGCCAGCAAAACTCTTTATAAGCACATCCGCCATTTTATAGTCGTCTTGATATAAACGTTGATATTTATTTAATATATATTAATTCATTTAATATTTCAATTTAAATATTAATATTTATTGTGTCTCTGTTTAAATCAGGTGAGTATTTTTTGTTTTCTTCGAATAAATAACCTTCCGATTTTGATATTTTTAGGTTAATTTTCGGCATAAGCTGTTTCTTGCACAAGTATGCTTGTGCCGTGTGGTGCCGAAGGGAATTTGTGCATACTTGCTCAAAAAGATTGAACATACATGATTGTTAAGTTGGCAGTTACGTGTTTACGCGCTTTAAGGCTCAATAATTTTTTTAGCTGATCAAAGACGAGAGCACAAATAACGTAATCCTTCACAGGTAACAGATCTATTACTCGTATTTTAAATAATAACAATAATAAATCTAAAAGTATTAAAATAATGAAAATATCTCGAACCTGTGAAATTTTCGTTCTAATTCTCTTTCCACAAATACAATAATAGATGGGGTCATAAATCATATCCAGGTTTAATGATTTAATTTATAAGTATTACCAGAGGCTGAAAAACCATTCGCTATATTATTTCGGAAATTGAAGCAGATGTGAAGAATTTATAAAAATTTTTGGCAATAACAAAAGCCGTTCATTTTATTAAATAAAAAAAAGAAAAACCAGTTCAATTTTTTTTTTGGCACTATAGAATTGAGAATAATGACTTATTGGCTGGATGGGTTCCCTTTATATGATCTATTTATTGACAAGGACCGATTTATTATAAGAGCTAACGCATTTCCCCAAATCGATTCCCTTATACCCCTTTAATATGAGCTGCCAACATTTTTTTTTTTAAGTGATCCACATTTTTTTCTTTTAATAAGGATTTCAAAAGCTTTTTCTTGTTTGTTTTCGAAACTTAATCTCCT
Organism: Euborellia annulipes; assembly: GCA_023213315.1. NCBI lineage: Eukaryota > Metazoa > Arthropoda > Insecta > Dermaptera > Anisolabididae > Euborellia > Euborellia annulipes. Next base: position 7,801 of record JAKCPI010008857.1, read on the forward strand.
TTATCTCGTAAATCATGAATAGTAGAGAAACAGAAAACAGAAAAATTGAGATTTATGAAATGATTATTTTTAATTAAAAAATAATAATTGAAATTATTGCTTTTTTGTTTTATTTAACTAAATAAATATCTTATTTGTCGAAGATAAATATGTGCTTTTTGATAAAACAGTGAAATACAGTAGTAGTATAGGATTACTCCATTAAATACACCTTAATTCATATTTTATCATTCATATTTATTCATATTGCTATTAGATTTTAGAAATTAATACACTACTCTTAGCTATGCCGGCATTTGTCAGAATTGTTAATTTGACTTTGTTCTTTAGATTTTATTTTGAAAACTTCCATCCCTATGACTTTAAAAGTAAAGTAGGCCTATATTAATATTAATTTGAAATTTTTATGCAATTTACATACTCATTTATTTACTACTAAACATACACTGTTAAAAAGATTTTGGTGTAAGCAAATTTCCAAGACAAAAACATACTACTTTTACTAAGCAGTTTAACTATATTTTTACAAAACTCTTTGCAAAAGCCGTTTACAAATGTGATGTAATTTTACTAATCTTTAATATTTTTCGAGTGCAAATGTGTTGTAATTTTACTAATATTTTGCAATTTTCGAGTGCAAATATGTTGAAATTTTTATTAAAATTTAGCAAAAAAATATATAATATAACTTGAGGCTTATGCGACTGGAGCCAGGGGGATTGACCTTTGGAGTGCGATCGCCCCGGAGCCTAACTTGCGTTTATTGGTGGGGGTTCTGGCGGGGGTCGGGTTGGGGGGGGGTCGCACACTGGAGCTTGAGTGGAGTGAAGTAATCTTGCATCTCTGTTATTTGATATATGAGTTTGTCGTCGTGGTAAACAATATTTTCCATATGAATTATACTTTATTCTTTTCCAGCAATTTATTTTTAAATAAACTTAAGGTGCGCGTCTCGGGGTGCTAATTTTGGGAGATTCCAGCGGCCAAAATTTTGAAGCTATCGACCTCAAATTTTTTTTTAAATTAAAGCTTTTTAAAAATCTACAACTTATAGAAGGCCTTTTTTTAGATTAATTGAATTAAATAAAAGATATTTTTAAAAAATCCGCTCTATATCTTATAGATAATTAAATTAGTAATCATTGTGTTAAAAAATAATTAATTTTCTACCCTTAATTAATTAGCTGGAAACTTTAAAATGAAATGGAATAAATCCCTTGTATTCCTATGGGAAAAACTAACCCCATCTCTTGCCGCCTCGAGTATTTCGGTGTTCTAACCGTTTTTTGAGTCGCGCCTATTTTATTAATTAAAAAAATTTGAAATCTATTTGACTTGAAATTAAATATACAAATTAAACACTAGGTTATTTGTTTCAAAGGTTTTATTAATTAAAAAATTAAGAATTGATACGTATTTCGACAATTACCTTTCATCATCACTTCTTATAGAGGCAAAGCTTTATTAAGAAACCGAAAAAAACAGCTGATTGAAAAAGTCACAGACAGTCTTAAAAGTAAAACAATGCCGTTGTATTGTAAAATTAGAAACCGTGTGGTAAAATTGCAAAAATCCAATTTTTTACGAAAAATTACTATACAAAAAAAAAAAAAAAAACAATAAAAATTACAATATTTACTCTAATTTTTGAAGATAATTGTAATTTTAAAATGTTTTTTGTTGTAAAAATTATTTGAATGCATAGATTTGTATTTTTAGTATACAAATGAATGTTAGTTATCATTTAGAAGGAATATTAATAAATTTAGTATACTATAACATACTAAAATTAAATTTTTTTTTTACAGTGTATGTCCTAAGGCTTTTTGGTTTAATGACAAATTTTCACATTTTGCTTGGAGGAAAAACGCTAAGGCAAAAATATTACAAAATAAATAAATATTTGTTAAGTGAATTTTATTACACATAAAAATAAAACCTTGGAATAACGAATGAAAACTCTCTCCAATCTCTTTTTTGATTTTCTTTTTTATTTTTTATTTGATTAATTTTTTATGAAGATTTCTACACATTGCAAATCCCTTTAAAACTAATCTTCATGAAATTTTATGTTTCATTTTAATAATAATAATAAAAAAAAAAAAAAAAAAAAACAGGCGACAAAATTAAAGTGTAATCCCGAGTTAGAGCCTCTAATACGTTTATATGTGTCCATTCAAATTTAATAGATCCCTTGGGTTAAAACGATGGAGGGGACGCAAACTCTCTTTCTCTTTCCATCTTCTTATTTCAACTCGGGTTGTTTGCTTCTTCAGCTGTCTGTCTGTCTGTATTTCGCAAATGCTTCTAGTAAGTTACAAAATAATCCGTCAAAAGAACGAGGGAAAGAAAATTGAGCAGCAAGCTCAAATTAAATGAGAGCCGCCTTTTTCCATTCCTTTATTTATTTATTTATTTTCTTTTCTATTTCACAATTAAAATAAAATTATTTAATTTAATTTTATTGATTGTATGAAGCAAATTCGAAAATGATGCACAGGATTAATAATTTAGTTTTAAAAATGGCTTATTTTTTATTATCTATCATGAGTATTTATAAATTAAAATAATGTGCCTTGATCGTCGCACAACACACAACTTTCTCTTACCTTAGGTAATTGAAAGTGTGAACTTTCACACCAGATTTTTTGTAGACATACTTAGAGTTAATGGTGTAACATTTATAAACATAGAAAAATAATTATATTTGTTGCCTGGAGTCCCGGGTTCGCTTATCTTTCCAAGCGAGAAAATTTTAATTCAATTGAATTGGCTACCAATCAATTGAAATAAATAGCGGCGGGTTCTAATTGGCCTTAGATGTTACCTTCAACAATTTAAAAAAAAAAAATGAGAAAGAAAAATAAAAGTCAAAAAACCGAAAATTTATTTTTTTTATAATGAAATGACTAAATTAATTAGGCTATAATAAATTTGATAAAACTCATTTTTCTATTTTTCTTTAATTAAAAGATTGTCAATGCCCTCATTTATATGGGGTCCTTCCTCAGAATTGCCTAAATTTTACCTGAGCGCCTGGAAAGTAGGCATCAATTGGTATTGAGATGCAATGCCTGGCAACTGAGGAAAGGCGGCACCACGAAAAGACTAAAAGGATTTCGGTTACTAGTGGGGGAATAGGCTTAAGGTCTAATCATCCCCCTCTCTCTTCCTCCGTTGTAGATTGTAAGTTTGAAAACTCCACTGATTAAAACACAAAACCCAGCGCCAAATTTTTTTTTTCTTCCTTTGAAGTAAAATTGGAAAGATATTTCTCGAAATAAATAAAATCCGGAATTTTTAATTTTGGCTAACTTTTTTTAGTTAACTAATTCTACAGACGTAGTTGCCCTGACTGCCTCTGAATTACAACTTCTTACAGACACAATAATCCGTGCTGGCCACTTTGCCCGTGATGGCGGCTTTACCCGGGTCTCCCCTATATAGGCAAGAGAAAGTAAAAAACCGCATCAAATTAAAATATTATAGAATATTTTTTAATTACTGCCGAGATGAATTCATATGCTCTAGCATTTTGTTTTATTATTTTTATTTTCTTAAAGAGCTGCCATCTGTTGTATGTAATTAGAAAATTTAATTTGTTTTATATTAATGACAGATATATATATGTATATATAACGGGCATATCTTTTTAACATTTCCAGCATTTGGCTCTTTTGCCAAAAACTTTTCTCACTTCTCCAACCACTCAATGCCCTTTTTGCCTCTTTAGCGGGGCTATATAATATCCGTTTAAATTCTTGAAGCTCTTTTACACTTCTCTCTTTCTCTAATAAGCTTAAGAGGTTTCTTGACTTCTCTCATCACTTGAAAATATAAATATAAATAAACAAAAATAAATGAGAAATTTTATACACATATTAAAGAAATATAATGAACAATAATCCCTATTTATGAGAAAATATTTATTTATTTAACCAGATAGAGAGATGTTGACGTTATTAATAATGATTTTAACATCTAAGAATACGAATTCCAAGCCAGTTTCACAGAAATTTATTTAAACAATTTTTGTACGAAAAAATAAGCTATAGATCAATACCGCACATCAAAAATTACGGAAAAAGTGGGCCACACATCAAAAAAAGGTTGGGAACCACTGATTTAGCATATTATATATTTTATTTGGCTGGAAATTGTCTACACTATTGATACTATGTATGGAGACAGGACGAGAAATAAAATGCAATTTTGCAATTTGTGCTTGTCGACGTTTCGGGACCTTCCTCAGGACTGAGCAGGTGTCAATTATAAAGATATCTTAACAAATGACACCTAATTATTATAAGTGTACCTGCTCAGTCCTGAGGTAATTTCTAGGACCCGTGAAATTTTTGAAGATTAAAGAAAGAAGCTCTCCTTTATTAAACTAATTTCAGAGTTGAAATAACTACGCAGTTATTTATGTATTATATTAAAATCATTCCACCGGAAAATTAAAGAATTTTTCCTTAAAAATATATTATTTCTCTACGATGTATTTTCTTTTTTTTCTTTTTTTTTTTCTTATAATTATAATATTTCGCCGTGGAAGTAGAAATTTTACGAATTAATATTTATTATGTATAAGCAAACAAAAGAAGATATCTTTCATTGTTAGGATGACATCCAAAAACATATTTACAAATCAAAATTAAGCAAACAAAGCAAATATCATAAACCAAAGGAATTGGTCTCGACGTATTACAATATTTTATAAATGTAAACAGACCGGGACAAACAAGCCTGCCAGCTCTATTAGGCATAATTGTATTGTCACCCCTTGTTAGCTTACAATAATACATTTATAGCCCAAGCCCAAATCATTGTCCTGAAATATCCAATTAGATTTCATGTAAAAAAAAAAAAAAAAAATGTAAAAGCTATATGAAAAAGACAGCAATTATTGATTGAAATAAAAAATTACAGATATACAAAGAGTTGGAATAAACCATGAAAAAAAGGATGACAAATTTAATCTGCTAAATTCAGCGTTTGCCATATTTTTCAAAATTGTTTAATTATACAAATTTTTTTATACAACCAATTTAATTTTTTTTTTTTTAATTTTTCCTCTTAACTAATGAGGCCATTTAGGGAGATTCCTGTTTATTTATCCAAGGTGTTTTTGTGTACGCAGACACATACCCAAACCCAACCGGTCTCTGACCGTAGCCATTTACCTGCACCCCTTGAAGTTACATCATTCTCTAACTCCTCCTCCTCCTCATCCTACGTTCATACTTCTAGCTAATGAACTAATCCATATTTCTAGTTCCATCTGGTTTCTTTTATTTACCCGAGTCGAAATTTTGCCCCTACTTTTATACCTCTGGCCCTGAATAGGTCCGATTTAGATCCCTGTAACTCTAGATCCAACATTAAACCCAGAGATCATGCATACCATTTACTAATATGCCTTAACTTTTATTCCCATTAGGTCCAACTTTAGTCCCCAAACTTGTAAAAATGGGAATTTGTACCATTTTGGTGTTCAAAGTCTGTTTTAATTTAACATGCAATAGATCTACTTTGAACCTTCAAGTCCTAATAAGATCTACAATTGAAGGCCCAATGTCGGACTTAAATTTCGACTCGGACAACCCCTTCTATTGATATGTTAGGGAGGAGGTCCTAGTTTGAAGGACCTTTCTCGCACTTGTGTCCACTAGGCTTACACGAGCTTAGTACAAATTATTAGTTACTATCCCATTCACTAACCAGTTATTGTGTACCCAGTGTTTGATTGCAAGATGTCAATCCGAGGCGTCAAATGGACGCATTCGTGAGTGAGGGTGGATTAGGGGGAGGAATCATCATCATCGTCTAAGTTTAAGTTCTAATTATTAAGCAAATATAAAAACTCGTTTTCGAAAATACATCACTGAGAGGGAAACTACTTTCACGTCTCTTCCATAGGTCTTTTTTGCATTCCAAACAAATTTTTAATGAAAAAAATTCAAATTCAAATTAATTTGTATGCTGGGTATGTGAGATTGGAGTTGGGAGGTAATAAAACCAGCGTTGTCGAACACCTTTACACTTTTATTCAAGCAGACGTTTCGGTAATCATAACGGTTACCATCTTCAGTGCCAATGAAAGTTACAATTAAAATTTTAATGATGAGCGTTTAACAAGTTTTTATTGAAAAAATACATATTTAAACATTGTTATTAACTTACTTTCTTAAAGT
>JAKCPI010008858.1:0-80466 GCA_023213315.1 Euborellia annulipes
AATTATATATTTCATTAGGCGTGAACTAATTTATTAGACTCTGCTACCTCATGCAGATATTAATCATCAAATGTTAAGAGCGAAAGAGAGGGAGGGGGAGGGGTAAAAAAAAAGAAAATTAAATAATGACTTTTCTCACAATTATATTTAGATAGAGGAAACCGTAATTGTAATATAAAATTTGCTGAAAAGTGTATTTCTCTCTCTCTCTCTCTAAAGATGAAAGCAATATTTTCAGAGAACAGGCGGGGGGGGGGGATGATAGAGGATAGTCAAGATAATTAGTTAGGTAGAGAGTGAGTGAGTGAGTGAGTGATAAGAAAAGAAACGAGAGAAACTTAATTGAAACGAAAAAAGAATTCCTTCCCCTCTCTGAGTAGAGAGTATATGGTGCTGGGAGAGGGGCGGGGGGGGGAGAGAGGGGAGGGAGAGAGCAACACCTGACAAAGTTTATCTTAAATAAAAATCTTTTTGACAGTTGATGATGATAAAACGCCAATCAGCCAGGAAATGCGCATTTGTTCTCTCAAGTCAATTAAATACTTTGAAAGACAAAAAAAAAAAAAAAAAAAAAAAAAAAAAAAAAAAAAAAAAAAAAAAAAAAAAAAAAATCAAAAAATAAACCCTTTGGTCTAATGGATATCTTAAATAAAACGACAAAAAGAGAAATGAATTTGATATTTAAGGTACTTACAAGCAACATTTCAACATTTCTTGAAAATAATACGGTTTTTATTTCATTTATTTAACTTATATTTTTAAATAAATTATGTTTCTACTATCTTTTTATTTAGATAAATAAAATAGTGATACCGAAATTAAAATGTCCTTTATATATATATACATTCTACATCTCTTGTAAATGGGTCGTTTTGATAACTTACCTACCCCAACATTAAAATAGCCTTTAATGTTGGAGTAGGTAAGTTATCAAAACGACCCATTACGTTATAACTAGGGTCCGAAACAAGATTTTCAGCCGAAACCGAATATTCGGCCTCAACCTTTGTTTCGGCCGAAACCGTAACCGAAACCGAAACTTGTATTTCCTATAAAAAAATTTATATTTTTTTTTTTTTGAAAAATTTTTTTTCCCCTCCGTAAGACTCAAGTTTCGGCCGGCCGAAAGTTTCGGCTACTTTTTTGGCCGAAACCGAAACTAGGGCCGAAACCATTATTTTTGGCCGAAACTGGCCGAAACCGAATATTCGTTCGGTTCCTAGTTATAACCTTACATTTTTAATATTTATTAATTTTAGAAAAATTTTATTTTTAATTATTAATTTTAAAGTATTTTTGAGGAATATTAAATTAAATAATAATAAAATTAATGAAAGAAATTTGATATCTTTTAATTTAAAATAAAAGGAATATTTTTGTTACATTTTATTATTATTATTATTTTTATTTTATATTGTGATCCAATTTTACAAAACTTTGATGGGTTGTTGGTCTCAAACGTATTTTTTTTTTTTTTTTTTTAATTAAAATATTTTTTTTACTTTCTCTTATTTTGGTATATTTTTTCCTTTAGGTGAATTAAAATTTTCCTTCTTGTAAAATCCGTATTCAAAATGGCCTATACATATATACATTCTAGATCTCTTGGAAATTTAATTTTATTGCATTTTAACCTAAAAAATTCAATATGGAGGTACTATTTTTTATCAAGCAACTTTATTTATTTATTTTAAATTTAAATAGGGCATTCAGCACAATGTCTCAACCAGAAAATCTTGCATTAATTAGCAACACACTTAAAAGTATTCAGCAATCGCTGATTCTAATTATATTCAAGAAAAAAGAGATTTAACGGCAACGCCGCCCGCTAGAAGCCTTTCAAAGATAGTTCAAATATACAATTTTAAATCAATAATCTTTGTTTTTGTATTTTCAAGTCCATTTAAAGGGTTCTATTATTAAATCATAAAGGATCTCTTGAATTAATAACCAATATCTCGACTAATGGCGGTTTTAATATTAATCTTTTAATTAATTAACAAAATAATTTTATCTTTCATGTACACGTGGATTAATATATATTTAAAATGGTGGTTTTGTTTACAAACCGATTTAAAAAATGAAAAATCTGACCACCATTTTTGTTCTATGCTATCACACCATGTTTATATTATACCATTGAATATTTTATTATTTTATCTCTTATTCTTTTTCATTACAAGAGTAAAGTGCGCTTCAAACATTTTCAAGGGCAAATTGAGAATATAGATTTTAAAGAGCATCTAAAAAAAAATAATTGATTTTTGAATTTTAATCAAAATTGTTGAAAAAGTACATCAGTAAAGTACTAGTAATTTTTCACCGATTTTGTTCAAAAGCTTCTTGTCACATCTCATTGCGGTGACAAACTTAAATATCAAATTTCAATCTTTTAGCTCTTTTCTTTATTGAGATATCTTAGACTTTATTTATCATAAAACGTATATTTCCATCAAAATCTCATTTAAAAATTTTATTTTGTGGATGGGAGTGGATTGGTTTTTGATCGTCTCCTTTGTGGATCCCTACTAGTTTTTCTAATCCTTCACTTTTTTTTTTACTTAGCAATTCCCCTAATAATTAATTAACTTTTACATGTAAATATTATAAAAACATAACATATTACTTAATTTTCAAACACAAAGTAGATGTACGGACAACTCTAATTAAAAATCTTGTTTTTTACTTACTTACTAATTAGAGTCAAAAGATGGAAGGGGATGTAGAGGTGAAGGGGGATATAGAGGCGGGGGGATGTAGAGGTAGAGAGGGGTGAAATAGTCAAAAGGTCAAAGAGGAGTCGTTGCCAGCCAGCTGCTGATCCTTTCCAACTCCCACCCACTTGCTTATTTCAATTGAGGAAGAAGCGAAGCTCTCTCAAGGGATAAACATCGCTTCAGTGATTTTCAATAGGAATCAATAATCTAAGATTAATAACTGACAAATGGAAGCTGGGATTATGTCCCCGGGCGGGCGGTTATTTATTAACACAGAGAGAAAAAAAAGGGTCATCATTTGTAATTATTATAGTCTAAGTTTGACTCATTGGGTCAATTTGAACTTTGGTCATTTGGCTTTACGAGACTTTGCTCTTTTCATTTCATATCTCTCTCTCTCTCTCTCTTTCTTTCTTTTTTTCCAGCTCTTTCTTTATTATTATTTTTTTTTTTTCAATAAAAAAAAAAGAAAATTGATTTTTGATAAGGTGAGTTTAGTGAGATTAATTATTCTTTTATAATCAAAAAAAAGTTGCGCGTCTCCAACTTCTCCCTTAAAGGGAAAAAAAAAAAAATTAGTTCTATACATCTAAAATGAATTCTAAAATTTTCCAGATTTTTTAAAAACAAATTCCATAAAATTTCGTTAAGTAGTTTCAAAGATCATACGTTACAGAGAAAACACATTTTTACAATTGTAACAATTTATTTTATTTTTATTTTTTTAATAAAAGACAATAAAAAATATTTCTAATTTTGTAAAAATAAGTATTTTTTTTTTATTACAATACGTATTTAATTCATCAATTCCAAATCATATCATGAAGCTGTTTTCTCTGGATTATCCTATAATTTTTAGTTTTCACCCCATAAAAATCCGTCAAGTAGTTTCCGAGTTAGAGAGAATTAAAAATTAAATCTTATAGACCTAATTATCTATTTAAAGACGAATATTAAAATTCATATTTTAAAAATTTCCCCCATTTGATATAGTAGATGGTACTAGAAATGTCAGTTTAAATATGGGGCATGAGGAGAAACAGCAATGAAAAATTATCTACACAAAGCAAAAAACCCCATAAAAATCCGTCAAGTAGTTTTTGTTTTAGAAAGAATTAAAATATTATTATTCAATAATTAATGATATTAATTTTAATTAATTATTTTTATAAAAGGGTCAACAATTAAAATTTAATGAATTTTATATTATTAATTATAAAATAAAATATGATTTAATTATTTAATTAATTTTTAATTCCCTATAAGTCGGAAACTACTTGACGGATTTTCATGGGGTGAAAACCATAATTCATAAAACAATCCAGAGAAAACAACTAATTACAAATTTTATTTAAAATAGTCTAATTAAACACGTATTAAGATGTTTTTCTTAAATGAATTTAATTTGGTGTGAATTATAAACAGAAAGAGGTGAGGCCTAATAGATTTTAGTGGCTTGTCTAAAATCGAATGCCAGTGCCAATCGCAGCAACAACAACAACAACACTTTGGTTTTGTCTGTGGCTGACTTTAGGAATTTAACTTTAAGTCAAAGTTGAGTTGTTGTTAATCCTGTCAACGGGTTAATTAGATCCTGCATTAACATTTTGAGGTTTAATCCGCCACTAATCCCGAACCACAACAAACAAATTTGTTATATTGCCTATAAAGAAAATTATTTGTATAAAAAATTTGTTGCTTATTTGTTTTAAGAAACAAAATTGATGAATTGAATTGAAAAATATATTAAATTAAATTGATTATTGGTAAAAATTAAATTTAATATTTATTTATATAATTAATTATAGAATAATAATTATGTGATTTAATTTCAACTTTAATATTATTGCTCATAACTCGGAAACTATTGAACGAATTTTTATGGGCTTTTTTTTTAATTTGTAGAGAATTTCACGTGGAAGATTTTAGGCTAAGCGGGGAAACTCTTGAAGAGTGTTTAGAATTGAAAAATTAATAAATTATAAATAATTACTTACTAAATCCAAGAAGTGTAAGAACGAATTTTGAAAAAGTAGACCGCCGATAGGAGGGCTGTGTAGCTAGTTGTTTATATAATTAATCGTCATTAAATAGAGAAGATTACTATTACTTTAAGTTTCTTTCTTTTTTTTCCCCCCTAAGAAAGAAAATACGATTTTATTTTGCTCTTTTTAACTTTAATAAAATTTCTTGTTTGTGTTTCGAGGGTGGAGGGGGAGTGAGGGGGAGGGGGAGCACATTAAGTATCCCCCCCCTCTCTCTAGGGGTCGGAAAGAGACTATGTTTTCGCTTTTTCATTCAATTGCCTCTAAATAGGAAAAAAAATATTTTTTTTTTTTTTTAATTGGAAATTTAACAAAAGACAGTGTGAATTTCCATTTTATGAAAATACAATAAGAACGAATTGTGTAACGAAACGGAAAAGCATTTCATTGATTAAACAACTCAAATTTGCTGATCATTTTATTTACTTTATAAAAATAAATAAATAATTAGGAGATTTTTTTAATTTAATTAAAAAAAAAAAATATTAAATTAAATTATTTAAAATTTCACAAGTAAATTTTTAATTAATCAAATATTCTTTTATTGATTTAATTGGCAATTAGCGAACTGCTTCAAGTGCAGTTTAAAATTTTTTTTTTTTTACAAATTTTAAATAAACTTAAATATTAAGTGTTATATATCATTTTACTCGGGAGAGGCTCTAGTTTCAGAATATTTATGTATAAAAAAGAAAAAGAAATATTCTAATCTGGTGGTAAGTAAGCAACCAAGCAATCGGTGTGCTAAGATATCATTGTTCAGAAAAAAGAGGGGGAGGAAGGTGAGGGAGAATAATAATATAAAATATTTCTTTATATATTAATATCTCTACCTCTATTATTAATTTTTGAGACTTCTATACAAGTCCAGTTACGAAACTCTGCACACTCCAGTGAATGACAGAGAAACAATTTGTCACGTTTTTTTTTTTTTTGCACTCTATTTTGTGTAGAAATCGGTAGAATTTATTAAAAAAAAAAAAACAAAGAAAGTACCCACAGAGCACAAAATATTGCTGGAATGTTTCAGCAATATTGCCAATCTTGACAATATTGCAGCAACATTGATGCAATATTTGTGCAATGTTGCAAAAAAGGCGGACATAGGAATATTGCAACAATGTTGCCAATATTTTGCAAGATTTGCAATATTCCTGCAATATTAATTGGCAATTTATGCAAAATTCGCAATATTTCTGCAACATTGCTGCAATATTTTGTGCTATGTGGGTATAAATAAACTGAATTTGTAGCAGGGCATCAAACATCATCTAACGTAAAATTCAAAAAATTTAAATTTTTTTCTCACCTGGAAACAACATGCGATAATACGCGATAAATTGTCTTGCGATAAATTTTTGTTCGCAATAAATTGTCAAAGACTCTGAATTTTGCGTATAAGTTTCTCTTCTTTATATTGTAAATAAATACAAAGTGTTTTTTTTCTTTTATATTCAAGAGCCGGGGGGCTGGCGACGAACTAGAGCCAAAATCACCACTAAGAGTGGAGGAATCTCGGATGGGTGACCCTGAGGAATCGCCGTGTTGAACGTCCCCCGGTAGCCATCGATACAATTAAACTAATTAAATATATATATTAAAAATCTAATGTTGTCAGGCCCTTTGGCCATAGCACAATGGTAGAGTTTCTGCCTCTTGTGCTAGAGGCCAAGGGTTCGCATCCTCTCTTATGCGACAAAAATTTATTTGCTACCAATCTAATTGTTATAAATAGAGACGAGGTCTAAATGGCCTTTGATGTCAAAAAGAGCTTAAATAGAATTTAAAAAAATCCTCAGTAGCTGAAAGGGTTATTATTTCGACCCCCTAAGACCCTTGAAAGTTAATTTTTCAATGATATTGGAATAAAAATATTTTTTTTCTTCTTTTATAGCATCATCAGGACAGCTAAAGCATAATATATTTGATTTTGAATAAAAAAAGTTTATTAGTCCTATTAGCAAATGAATTCTCTATAATTATAATAGTCTCGTAGTTGTTATCTCCAGCCACTAAGTAGAGTAGATAGTTGAGCCGCCACATGTGCCTATTTGCCTATTGGCCAGCCCTTGGTTTATGCACAAAACGTGACAGGTCATAGGGCATGTGCTGCCACGTAGCGGGCATTAAATTCATACTCAACGGGCTTTAATTAAGCCCTCTAATAGATCCCGACCTGTGCGATACTAAATTAATAATAATTATATTGCAACAATGTGCTGAATTCTTTCTAATATAATTGGCAACAAGATTAGAGGAAGGGGAATAATTTTTTTTTTTCATAAATAAAGTTTATAAAGTGAATATTCTGAAAGTAGACATTCACACGAGTAAAATGATATGCCACACTTGCGGTTTTATTTGAAAAAAATGATAAGTTGCACTTGGAGCATCTCGATCGCTAATTGCTAATTAAAGAATTTATTTTATTTGAATAATAAATGTGAGATTTTAATTGATTATTTTTTTTTATTTGTATTAATTAATTAAATCCCACTAATATTTATTTGCTAATTAGCTTTATAAATTTTATGGAATAAATTCTCAATTTATTAGGCGAATAATCTTAATTGTTTTATGAATTTTCTCAAAAATTTATATTATTATTGATTTATCCATCTCAAATTACACTTAAGGAAAAATTATTTTAAATTTATTTTTTTCCTTCTTAAATTTTTATGTTGCAATTTTCCAAGATATCAAATTCTCAAGGACTTAATTAATTGGTAAACATCCGGGCTTAAGGTGGAGAGATAATTGATAACACATCATTTTTGCTTACCAATTGATAATAATACTGTATATCGCAACAATATGACATCATCTTATCTGTGCTGAATTCTTTCTTAAACAAGAATTAAACATAACTAAGAACAAGATTAAAGGAGACGGGGTAATTTTATTTTATAAAATAGCTTATAAAATATATATTCTGAAAATAGACATTCCCACGAGTAAAATGATACGTCACACATGCACTTTTATTTAAAAAAATAAATAAAGTTGCACTTGGAGCAGCATCTTGCTCGCTAATTGCCAATTAAATAATTTAATTAAAATTAAAATTTGTTATTTCAATAATAAATAAAGTAAATATTTTTTTTAAATTGTATTTAATTAAAGATCTCATTTAAATCTCACCAATATTTTGATTTTATAAATTTTATAGAATAAATTCTCAATTTAATTTTAATTAAATCTAATAAATGCGGGATTTAAATTAAATTTCTTCTTAAATCCCACAAATATTTATTTATTTAGTTGCCCTTTTAATATAATTCAATTGACTTCTCTCATTTAAAGGGATTATATTAATTGTTTGGGTGGGGTAGAGGGTGTGAGTTAATGCACACTACCCCCAACTCCCAGAGATAATTAAACTAATAGGGAGGATTGATTAGGATATTTGATACACTCTAATTATATTCTATTATGCCTATCAATAGGAAATTGGATATTAATTATTATTTTTTTTATCTAGTATCTTAATATATATAGCGTATAAATTTATATTAGTGAGAGGCCCTTGACTCGATTATTAAAATACTTAATTGTAATTTATTTAGGACTAGCTGCGCTGCCCGCCTTCGGTGGCCTAGTTTAACCACAGCACTCTTTTTTTTTAAGACTATTCGGGAATATTATTTTACAATCCTAAAAAAAGTGCCATTTTAAATTTTATAGAGTGAAAAATATAGAAAAATAAAATTTTATTATTATTTTTTTTTATTTAATTATTATTCTATAATTAGATAGAACACGATGAAATTACTGGATTTGTCTGCCCCTTAAAAGGGATTGAGTCTTTAACTGATCAATCCGGGAAATTTCTTGTTAAAAAAAAAATTTTTATGAAAATCGGTTCATTAGTTTCGGCGTTTATGTTTTACCAAAAAAGAGATAAACTTTGCCTTTTATTTTAATGGTATAAATGTGTCAGATTTCAACCCTCTGGATCCTTATTATCTCTACTTTCTTCAGAAATTGGATATCAATTTATTTTAATTATTAAAATTTATAAATATAAATAATTTACCTTTTAGTTCTTTTTATTATTATTTTTGTTATTATTATTTTTTTAAATAAAACCGCCACGGAAAATTCATCTTAAAAAAAGGCCCATGAAAATCGGTCAAGTAGTTTCAGAGTAAATCAGATATAAATTAAATCTCATTCATAATTATTTAAATTTTAATTAACTAATTTATTTTTCTATTTGAAAAATAATTAATACAATTTATAACATAATTATTGGGGAATTTTAATTATTTCAAATTTATTTAACTCTTAAACTACTGAACGAATTTTTATGGGATGACAATTTTTTTTTTTTTGACATATTTAAATTTTAATCATTCTTTATTTATATTTTTTGAAAAATAATTAATCAAATTTATTATATATAAGCCTATATAATTAAATTAAAGAATAATAATTATTTCAAATTTGTTTAACTCTGAAACTATTAGACCGATTTTTATGGGGTGACAAATTTTTTTTTTTTTTTTTTTTGATAAGTCCATTCAAAATTTCTAAATCAAAGAATACAAACAAATATATATCATGTAGTATCAATATTTATTTATTAAAATAAAATAAAGGATTATATAATGTTTGTTTATTATTATTTATTATTTTGATATTATCCCAATGAAAATTTGACGTGTTCCCGTTTTTGTTGTTGTTGTTGTTGTGTACATAAAGCAATCAATTGTTTAAAATAAAATAAATATCAATGGATTATATTAGAAAATATTTCCCAAAAGCTTTTTTTATTATTTTTTTAATTCATTTTTTCCTTTATTTAAACACCTTTCAAAAAAAAAAAAAAAAAAAAAAAAAAATTAGTTATAAATTCCCTCTCTACATAAAAATTTATTGTTTAAACTAAACCAGGAATTTATTTGAATGAAGGTTTAAAACTCAAATTATGATTGGTTGAGTGAAATATTGACGCTTTATTTGGTGTTGAATAATTAAAAGAATTTTTAATTAGAAGATTTAAAAGAAATCTTTAAGCTTAATTAGGTAAAAAAAAAATAAATAAAATTTTAATTAATTATTACAATGTTGTTGATTTTTTTTTATTGTTTTCCTTTCGGCAGTTATGATTGTTGATTTTATTTTATTTTTTAGCTAATTAACGATGCTCCAAGTGCAGTTTGAAATTAATATGAAATCTATATGCATGTGTTATATATCATTTTACTCGGGAAAAGATCGAGTTTTAGAATCTAAAAAAAAATACAGTCTCTTTATAACACATACCCTCCGAAACTACTGAACGGATTTTCATGGACTTTTTTTTTTAATAGGTAGGGAATTTTTCAAATCATATAGGGGTTGAATTTAAGTAAGAAACTGAATAGTTCTGAGACGAATAGTCATGGCATTTTTTTCTGCATTTTACTGTGTAATTGATTAGAGGTAGATATTTCTCCTGTTTAGAATAATTAAATTTGCGATATGTTGATTTTGATTTTTAAGATATGGCGATATAAAGTTAGAAAGTTATTTCGACCACCCCCCCCCCTAAAACGATTTTTTTCACTCTATTTCAATAAAATTTGAAATATATAATCAAATTTTCTTTTCATTTTTTTGCTTTGATCTTCTGATGAATATATAGATAGGTATTTATAAAATACATAAACGAAATAATTTTATTTTCAGAAATACAAAGAGAAAGTAATAAATTTATTAACGAGGCATCAGTCCTCGGTGGCTAGGTCCAATCGAAACAAAACAAAAAAAAAAAAACAAAAAAATAGAAATATAGGACGAAGGTCCGCCGTAGGAGGCCCCGAGTGGGGAGGGGGCAAATTTAAAAGCTCCTTTTTAGCATCAGGTATTATTTAAAATTTTAATAAATTCTATAATAAGAATATAGGCCTATTTTAATCTTTTGCTTCACCAGGGCGGAGGGGGAGGGGCAATATAACCTTGCTATTCTTAGTTCAATCGCTTTACAAACAGACATCATTCGAAAAAAAATATGAGGGAACTCTAAACGCATTTTTTGAGAAATTAAAAATATTACTATATAATCTAGAACAACTAATATGAATCCGGAAGGCCCCAAAAATCCCTTGTTTAAAAAATATCTAGTGTGACAAGCATAGCACACAACTTTCTCTTACCTTGGGTAATCGAAAGTTGTGTTCTGTGCTTGTCACACTAGATTTTTTGTGTCGAGATATATTTAGTTTCCACCGATATATTAAAATTCAAGATGCAAACGTGGAAAAAAATTTATATTTTGTTACCATCACAACCATTTCTCCTATCTTTTCTATGGAGTACAAGAGTAAAGTGGTCTTCAGAAGATTTCAATGACAAAATGAGAATATACATTTTAAAGAGGATCTAAAAAATAATTGATTTTTGAATTTTAATCAAAATCGTTGAAACGAACTTTGAGAAAATCGAAAAAAACTGAAAAAGTGCATCAGTAAAGTATTAGTACTCTTTGGCCGATTTTGATTAAAAGCTTCGTGTCACTTCCCATGAGGGCTGCCTAACTTAAATATGAAATTTCAGCCTCCTAGTTCTTTTCGTTCTTACCGGAAAATTCAATTAATTAAAAAAAAATCCAGGATTAATATGACGTAATTAATTTTCTTTTTTTTTTTTTTTTGGTCTCCAGGTCAAGTGTTGGGTGTTGCAATCAAGAAGTTGATAGTGCCGTCGGCAATCCGCAATGGTTCCGGGATGGCGGCATTTCTCGATTGCGAATACGACTTAACAGCAGAGGAGGAGATTGGTCCAGGGGAATCGGGGCTGGTGGTCAAATGGTTCCTCAACAAGATCCCTTCGCCCGTGTACCAGTGGATCCCCGGGCAGAAACCCCAGGATTTGGGCGTCCTCCGTGGTCGGGTAAATCTCGATTATCAGGTCTCTGACCAGCCTCTGGCCATGTATCGAGCCCTTTATATCCCTGAGCCGACAATCGAAATGTCCGGTGAATTCAAATGCTGCGTCTCCACCTTTGATGGCGAGGATTTCCGATCTAAGAAAATGATCATTTTCAGTGAGTAACAATTTCATTTCAATAAACAACTTCTAATTAAATTTCTATATATATAATAATAGTATAGGACCGAAGGTGTTACGCATGTTTTGGCGTTGTGTGCCATAACAAGTATGCCCAAAAAATCAAGTAATTCAAAAATTTGCCAAGAGATGTCAGAATGGTAGCTAATAATAAATCATTTGGTTGATTTTCATTGATCTTTTAACAATAAATGTTATTATATATTATGTATCTTTTATAAAAGCATAAAAATATATAAATATAGGCTATTAGGGGATCGGCTGTTGGACTAGCCTGCCATCTATTGCAAGAATGCTGAACTAATTTGACAGTTGGTTTTTAAATAAATCATCTAAGCTTATTTTAAAAATTTCTTAATTAATATGTGATTAATAATAACAATAAATTCATTTTTAAATTTAAAAAGATTATTGGGACAGATTGTTTTTTTGTATTTGCTTGATAACAAAAAAATTAATTTTTTAATAAGTCATTAAAAGTCATTATAGCTCGATGTCCCAATAATTATGAATTTAATTCATTAAAAAAAAAACCGCATTGAAAAATTCCTTATAATAGTCTTGTTTTTTTTTTTTAAGTACGTTTAGACGTCGCTCCTGAACCCCTTAAGTGATTTCTAAGTTCCTGATTTTCTACGTAGGCTATACTGTAAAAAAAAAATTTGAATTTTCAATTGCTTTTCATATACTTTATGAACTTTTCATATTTACGAATGCAAATTTCATAAACAGTTTGTGTTACAGACTTCATATACTAGTTTATGAATATCCCTTGAAAATTTATTGTGTATACAAGTTCAAGTTTATTTTTATGTGATTTATATAAAAAAATAAAATTTTTATTTCATTTAATTCGGTGGGCTAGAAATCAAAGATTTTGTCTTAATTTAGCCTTCTCCGTTCCCTTTAAACAAGCATCAGGCCGTTCAACGAACGGGAATGTTCATAGAAAGAAGAAACTGACAGAAAATGTTTTAATTATTTCTATCAAAAATTTAGTCCAGTAGATGCTGAGAAAATAATCATTCCTATTTCTTATTTTGCATTTCTTATTATGCATTTATAAAGATTCATCCTTTAATGTTAAAAAATTTTATAGATTCATACGAATGCAAAAAAAAAAAAAAAACTAAAATTTATATGATTAATTATAGAATAATAATTGTGAGATTTAATTTTAATATTTCCTTTTTTTTTTTATTCTGCAACTATTTGACGAATTTTGATGGGGCTTTTTTTTATAATAGTTGATTTAAAGACAAGTTTTAGAATATCTAGCAATGAAAATTCCAAAAAATATATTTATTTATTTATTTATTGATATATATATATATATAGTATTATTTAAAAGATTATCTCAAAAACTATTCAATTTTGGAAAAAACGTCAAAAACTCTTTTATTATAACATGACAAAAAAAATTACAAAATTTTAGAAAAACTTCCAGTTGACGTACTTTATAATGCTAAAAAAAAAATAACAAAATGAGGATAAATATTCTAACAATAACTTGGATAAATATAAATTGACCTACAATTCGTCTAAATATATATCAATGTTAATTTTATCCATTTTGTATTAAAGTCCTGAAGATGGTTTTATATGTAACCGAAACGTCGGGCCTTGATAATATAATAAATTAAAAGCTGCTTCGCTCATTTTTTTTTTTTTAACTTTCATACTAAATAAGCCGGATTCAAGGGCGGATACAAGGGGGGGGGGTAAAGGGGGTAATTACCCCCCACCCCCAGATTTGAAAAAATACCTTTTTTTCGCAAAAAAAATTATTTTTAATGTAAAATTTTAAAAATTAATACTTAAAAATTTGATTTGTATTTATATTCTGGCAAACAAGTACAGAATGCGCTTTTAAATTACCGAAATTAAGAAAAAATAGTGTGCTGTGCGACGAGTCACACCAGATTACCCCCCCTCCAGGAACACCTCTGGATCCGCCCTTGGCCGGATTACGCAGCTAGTAAACTACTTGAATTGATTTTTTTTTTTTTCATTTCCCTCACTAAATCAGCCCCATTTAATTTAAACGACACTTTCTCTTTCTTGATTAAGTTATTTATTTATTTATTTATTTTTTTGGATCAAGATAATATTTTTAAATAAATACCTCCCCATCCATGGGGGTAACCGAAAATTGTTTTATTGTTTTATTATGATGCCTTATCAAAACTCAATTGGCCGTTTTTTATTATTATTATTTTGGAATAACCCCCCCCCCCCAGCACATGAACGCAAAACATTTGATTGGATTGATGATTAAAAAAAAAAATTTAATTTTTATATTTAAATTAAGACAGAAAAATTAATTTCTTTATTTAATTGTGGCAATTAAAAGAGATAATTAATTAAGTCAAAAAAAAAATTTTATTTAAATAACAATTAAAATTTTAATTGGTTTTTATTTATTACGTATTTATATTTTTCGCTAATTAGTGATATTCTCCAAGTGCAATTTAACACACTTGTAACGATATTAGTATACAAGTGTGATATATCATTTTAATCGGGAGAAAATCTACTTTCAGAATATATTTTTAAAAAGTCTATATTATTTAAGAAAAAAAAATATGTTTTATTGCATTAGTTTAAAAAAATCAATTTTTGGAGTTGAGAGGATACAGCAAATTCTGAAACGTTTCATAAATGGGAATTTGTTGCTTCTGCTGCTTCTTCTACATATAGTCATACAAAATTATTTAATAAAAACAAGAATAACGTTTTTGTAGCATTTTCAAGCCGTGAAATTTAATCAATAGAATAATTAAAATCCTGAAGATGGTCAATCCAAAAAGTCAATATCCTTTTATCTGAATTCTTTCTTTTTTCGCATCTTATGCCATTTAGACTTTTAATCGCTACTGATAATTGTTCCCGCCCCCGCGGTAGCAGTTGTATTTAGGAATTATAAAAAAAAAGCCGACAGGCTAATTCCATTTAGATACATTTATAATAAATAATTTAACACGATTTAAAGAAGAGAACTAGCTGGACAACTTCTTTTTCCTTTAAGTATTCCCATTTTAAGGCAAATTATGTGACTTTTTTTATATTAAACCTTTAATACTCTTTTTTTATACGCTCTTAAAAAAAAAAAAAAATAATCATAATAAAAAATTTATAAAATACAAAACGAAAAAGTTTACTTGGAAAAAAAAAAAAAAAATTATACTCTTTGCTCAATTTTCTAACTCAATGATTTGATCAAAAATTAAATGCTTAAAAAATTTAAATAGACCCTTTCAATTGAGAGAATATTTCTACAGCTACGGTGCACCTGAATTGAAATGAAAGGGAGAGAAAAAAAAAATCAAGTTTTGATCTCAAGTGGCTATCAAAGGGTAGAAAAAAAATTGAATATTAATAATTAAATTTGTGCATATCATTTTACGGTATTTAAGAGAGAGATATTATTGATTAATTAAATAAAAAAATAATTAAATTTCACATTTATTATAAATTAAAATTATAATTTATTATTTTTCACTAATTAGTGATGCTCTAAGTGCAATTGCAATCAGCAGACTTTCATCTGCATTTCTCGAAAACGGCTCTAATGATTTTTTTCAAATTTTAAATTTATATTATTTTCCGTATAGAAAACAAATTATACTCGATCTCGTATTTGGGAAAATTCGGGTACTAGTACTTTACTGATGTATTTTTTTTTTCAAATATTTAAAAAAATAACACTAACCCTCAGTTAATGCATCTACCTGTTGGCGGTTGTATTTTGTTGTGTGGGCTTTTGAGGAGTCCACATGGAATCTTTGGACCGAAAATACTGAGGCATTTTAAAGTGTTTTTTTAATTCAGTTTCTTTTAAAATGAATTAAATTTGTGAGCATTTTACTTAATAGAAAGCTTTTTTTTAAATTGTGAATAATTCAAAAATTATGAAAATTATTTTATTTATATTTATATAAAATGCAAAAAACGTTCTATTATGACAATTTAAAATTTTTTTTAATCTAAAAATGTAAAAATCATTAAAATTCAACCTATAATAAAAATATATTTAATAAAATATAATTTTTATATATAATAATATATAATATAATATAATAAATTTAATAATAATTTAATAAAATATATTTATAGAAAATGCAAAAAACGTTCTATTATGAAAATCGTAATTTTTTTTTTAAATCTAAAAATATAAAAAACATTAATATCCAACTTATAATACAAAATAAAAAATAAATTTTCCTATTTTTCTTATAATATTTAATAAAACTATTCCTAATTAAAAGATTAACGAAAATCAATCAAATGCATGAGATTAAATACAGCTACCATCCTGCCATCTGTTGGCAAATTTTCGTGAGAGTTGTGATGTTGGCTCATTCCTTAAGCGCTTTAACGCCATCTCTTGGCAAAAACATGCGAAAACCTTTGACTTCTGAAGCCCCTTAAGAACCACGTCCCTGGACCAAATCTTTTAAAACACAGCGTTAATAAATTAAGACGTTTGCATAACAATACATAAAGTGAGATTTATTTATTCTTAAAAAAAAGAAAAAACAAATTATTTATAAATATATATTATCTACATCCCGTATAAATGAAATTGGTCAAAGAATATTCTGTATACTCTCTGGCATTTGTTTTGTTATTATATTTCTAACCTTAAATTTATTTGAAATTCAAACTTCTTTTTTTTTTTAATTTTCTTAATAAATAATTGCGAATGTAATTGCCTTGTGGAAAAAAAAATAATAATATAAATTAAAAAAAAAATGGCTGTATATATTCTACGACTCAAATTTCTGTTTTAATTAATTATTTAAATTTTTAAAAGAATATTTAAAAATTATTAAATTGATAGCTACCATCCTAACATACAAAGCGATAACTCTCTGTGCTATAGCGTCTATTATAATTAAAATGATTTACGATCTTTGATTAATTAATGAATAAAGTCGTTGTCACACTACAACTCCATATATTTAATTTTCTTTGAGGATTAATTCATTTAACTTTTTCGCCCCCCCACCCTTCCCCTCGCTTATCACATTAAAATTAAATCCATTTCTATGTCTAGTGTTATCAATCTTGAAAAAAAAGGGGGCAAAATAAGAAAAAAAGAAATATTGACTTTGAGTAATTAACTTGAATAGAGAAAAGATTTCAACCCCCTACCCTCCCCCCCCGCCTCCTTTCAAGATGACATTTTGATTTATTCCGAAATTTGTCTTTGTTTTTTAGAATCATCATCTAAAAAAAAAAAAAAATGCCATAAAGTGCAAGTCATAATTCAATGTCCAATAAAAAAAAATCAATACGAGGGTGTTTACTTAGCGGTAAAAAAAGAGAATTAACCCCCCTACCCCCCCTCCGTCAATGCAATGTAAATATAATAATAACCAAATTGAAGAAAATCTTCTTCTTCTGCCCGATTAGCGAATTTCCTTCTTTTTTTTTTTTAATGGGGCCATAGTCAATCAACCCATCAATTGGCCCCATTATTCCGACAATTAAACTTCCTAATGATGATGGCAAATTTGCAAAAAAAAAAAAAACGCTATCTTTTGTTTTTTAAGGGTTTTTTTAAAGTGGAAACTTTAATAGTAGAAATCTTTTTAAATTAATTTTAAATACACTTTTTTTTATTTAATAAATAAATAATTGTCTTGAGAAAAAAAAACCCAATCAAAATGACTATATATATTCTTCAATTGTTAGAAAAAAAGTCATAACCTCAAAAAATATATTATTTAAATTATATTCAAGTTTTCATTTTCTTTATATTATTTATATTATTAGATATTAAACAATTTTATTCTTTTTTATTTTTAATTTATTGAAAAAATGAATGAAAAAGAAATAATTAATAGTTTTGAAAATAATATAAATTTAAAATTTCAAAATGGCGATGATATACATTCTACATCTCTAAGAAAAAGAGTCAATTCTGTTTTAACCTCAAAAAATATATTATTTATATTTATATTTAAATTTTTATTTTTTTTTAATATTTATATTATTTATTATTAAATAATTTTATTCTTTTTTTTTATTAAATAAATAAATGAAAAAGAAAATAATAGTTTCGGACATATAAATTTAAAATTTCAAAATGGCGATATACATTCTACATCCCTTAGAAAAAGAGTCAATTCTGTTTTAACCTCACAAAATATATTAGTTAAATAATTTTATTCTTTTGTTTTTTTAATTTATTTAAATAAATAAATTAAAGAGAATTTAATAGATTTGATAAAAGCATATAATTTAAAAAAAAAAAAAAATTGATTTCAAAATGGCGATATATATATTCTACATCTCTTAGATTTCACTTTTAATCTTAGAAATTATTTAAATTTTAATTTATCAATTAATTTGTATTTTAATATTTTAAATTTTAAAGGAATATTTAAAATAATGGTAAATATTTAATTCATTAACAATAATAATAAAAAAGTAATTTAATATCTTATTAAATATTTTCAAAAACAAAAAGAAAAAAAATGAAAACTCGCAATAATTAATTTTCTAATTGTTGTTAAATAAATATATTTAAACAAATGTTTATTTATTTTTCCAAAACAAATATTTTTATTTTTGAAATTTAGTAAATAAAACGTATGCCTTCAGGGACTAATGTTAGTTCAAATTTTAAGTGAAATTTGTTCTAAATAAATAAAAAAAGCACAAAGATTTTTTTTTTTTTATTATTATTGGTCTAATAATGAGATAGGATTTAGGAATTTTTTTTCCCAATTTTCAATTAAATTCTGGTTTTTATTTTTTACACTCGCTATCAATTATAAAAAAAAAAAAAAATAAAAACTCAAAAATAAAATCTCTCTCTCTTTAGATCATATTTCATACTTAAACAAAAAAAATCGGATCATTGATTTGTTGTATAACTAAAGAAAATTGCTCTCATCATATTTCAAAGAGATGGCCAACCAAATCATATATCACAATATCATCCACCAATTTTTCTTTATTTATTATCAGGATATGAATTTAATAAAAAAAAATAAATAAAGTTGCATAACATTCCATATTTTCTATATGATTTGATTAAGAAGATCTGAAGGGAAAGTTTAGGGGTTATGTTTTTTTTTTTAATTACTTACATTTAATGCGTACAGTATAACCTTATTCATTAAATGAATTTACTTGTTTTCGTGTTTATTTTTATAAGATAGAACGTTTCCGACACTCATTCTTTTTTAGATACAATCTTATTGTTATCTGAAAACAAAATCAAGATGGCCGTCCCTTTATAACACTAGCGCCATCTGCTCTGAACTTAGAAACAAGATTCAAACCATTGCCAACATTGTTTATCCATATTACACTACAATTTCAAATTTCGCTATCTCAAGTGGAATTTACAATTGTCCATTTTTTTTGCGTTTTTCATTTTTTGAGAATAAATCCAATACTACTCAATTGTTATGAAATCAAAGGTGAATGACACACATACGTTTTAATGATAGCTGAATTATTCTTAAAAAATGGAAAAAAAAATATTTATAAATATATATTATCTACATCCTTTAGAAATGAAATTGGTCAAAGAATATTCTCTATACTCTCTGGCATTTGTTTGTTTTGTTATTATATTTCTAGCCTTAAATTTTATTTGAAATTCAAACTTTTTTTTTTTAACTTTTCTTAATAAATAAATGAGAAGAGAATTTAATTGCCTTGAGGGAAAAATAATAATATAAATTAAAAAAAATTTTTGAGAATAAATCCAATTCTACTCGATTGTTATGAAATCAAAGGTGCATGACACACATACGTTTTAATGATGGCTGAGTTTCAAAAACTGAAAAATTGAAAACAAAATCAAGATGGCCGTTCAATTATAACTCTAACTCCATCTACATCTCGTAATAATGTGTTAGTGTATTAACCGTTGTAATTTATTTTTTCCCTCCTCACATTTTGTACACTATGTATATTATACATACAAATCGTCATTTCGTTATCGACCTTTTACCTAGAAAGTATTCCGAAATGAATTAAATTTTTTCCTTATCTTCCTATCTTAGAGGGGGAGGGGTGGAGAATCAACAACCTCTAAAACTTTGAACTTTTTTTCAGTTTTTCGCATATATTTCGTAAATTAAACATTTTGTTAGCCATAGTTCTATAAGTAGTTGTAGATTAAATTTGCAAAAGTTGCCTACATATAAGGAATTTGTAGACCCAATATTAACCGCGATTCACTTCGGAATACTTTCTAAGGAAAAGGCAATAACGATTCGTTTTTTCTGATATTTTTTACATTTCGAGAAAATTTGTACAAATTTGACTTGCCCTATCTCGGTCAGTATTGAGTTTACAAATTCATTTTATGTTACCAATTTTAGCAAATTTAATGCTCTACAACTTTGTATTGTGCTATAGTCCACAAAATATGAATAGTTTACGAGATATAAGCAAAAAACTGGAGAATTCTCAAATTTTTGAAGTTTTTGTCCCCCTCCCCTCCCCCCCACACGGTCCATGAGGTCGAAAACTTAGGATAGACATTCTAGAGTACCCCCAAATAACCTGTAAAAATTTTTCCGCGAAAAAGTTATATCGAATGGTCTCTATTGTGATTTTCCACTTGTTTTTCAGATAAAGGAATAAATCAAAACCGAAATGCTAATTTGTAAATATCATTAAATCTATAGCTTTTAATGAAAATATCGTTATTATATAAAAAAAAAGAGAATTAAATTTTCTATAAAATGAGACAAGAATCAGCTTTCTACGATACTTGGTTTTCATTTTATGAAGTAAATAAAAATAAAATAAAAAAAAAGATTTTAAAAAAAATGCTTTTATTTAAATTGAACTAAAAAGAGAAATAAGAAAGAAATAATTTAATTGTTTTTGTTAAAATTTTTTAATATTTATGACTTAAAATAAAAGCGTGGGGCGCGAGCCTCAGAATCACTTCGAAGCGCCCCACGCTTTTATTTTAAGTCATAAATATTAAAAAATTTTAACAAAAACAATTAAATTATTTCTTTCTTATTTCTCTCTTTTAGTTCAATTTAAATAAAAGCATTTTTTTAAAAATCTTTTTTTATTTTATTTTTATTTTAAGCTTTTTAGTCTTTTAGTCTTATCAAAAATCATCAATATGATAAAGTACCACATTAATTTGGCCTGTATTGATTTGGTTCAATTGAAAAATTATTCATTATGATAAAAAAATGACTCGTAAATATCAAAATTCAAAACTATAGTTAATAGGGCCTTATTTGCGTGAGGCTTCAAATAAAGTACCACATTAGTTTGGTCTATTTTGATCAAAACCACCATATAGTGGCGTCATCAAAAATGACTCTTAAGTATTAAATTTCACACCTCTAGCCCATCGGGAAGTCTTTTGAAATTACATTAATTCGCGAAGGGTTTCAAATAAAGTACCACATTAGTTTGGTCTATTTTGATCAAAACCACCATATAGTGGCGTCATCAAAAATGACTCTTAAGTATTACATTTCACACCTCTAGCCCATCGGGAAGTCTTTTGAAATTACATTAATTCGCGAAGGGTTTCAAATAAAGTATCACATTAGTTTGGTCTATTTTGATCAAAACCACCATATAGTGGCGTCATCAAAAATGACTCTTAAGTATTACATTTCACACCTCTAGCCCATCGGGAAGTCTTTTGAAATTACATTAATTCGCGAAGGGTTTCAAATAAAGTACCACAATAGTTTGGTCTATTTTGATCAAAACCACCATATAGTGGCGTCATCAAAAATGACTCTTAAGTATTACATTTCACACCTCTAGCCCATCGGGAAGTCTTTTGAAATTACATTAATTCGCGAAGGGTTTCAAATAAAGTACCACATTAGTTTGGTCCATTTTGGTAAAACCCAACTCACAATTTGCGTCATCAAAAATGACTCTTAAATATCAAATTTCACATCGCTAGCTAATCGGGAAGTGTCCCTAACAAAGACTCAAAGTTGGTGACCTTGAAAGAGTAAGTTAAATAAAAGCATTTAAAAAAAACCGAGTTTTTACATAAAATGCACTTTTTCAAAATTTTAACCCCGATGAGGCAAGAGTTAACGTTATCCAATTTGGCATTATCAAAAGACAACTTTTAGGAGGTTCCCCCGAAAGAAATAAAAAAATTTTGTTTCTTGCAACCACCCTAATGTATAATCTTAATTATCAATAATAATAATATTAATTCTTTGAACGGGACAACATAAAGTTCAATCACCCCACATGTATATATATATATATATATATAAAATAAAAGTAATTTGACTTGTTATTATTACTACAAAAGTTTTAATTTACTTTTGAATTTCAATTTGTTTAATTTCCGCGTAACTGGGTTTTAGGTAATTAATTAGCGGATCGATATGTTAATCAATGGCCAGGGTCACCCCCCTTCTATTAGCATTTGTATGTCTTTACGCCCGTCAATTCGCGTGGGAGTTTGTGCCTTTGGGTATCCAGCTGTGTGTATCCCTATTGTGTCTCGATGTGTGTGTGTGTGTGTGTGTTGATACCGTAAATGTTTGTCAAGATACGTGCTTCTGAGATGGTGTATATTTGAGGTCAAGTTCTCTTTCACAATTGTGCCCCCTCTCTCTCTCTCTGGGTTCCCTTGGAAAGGTAATGGAGATCCCTTGAGACCCTTTGGAGGGATCTAATGATTAATTAATTTCCTCCAAGGGCCAAATGTATAATGTCATTCAATTGGAAATTAAATTTTCAGTGAAGAATAGCTGCTACTAGCTCGGGCTTTAAACTACAATATAATAATACATCATCTGTCCAGTTAATCCTTTTTTTTTGCATTATCTAGCTGCGTCACCCGCAGAAGGCATCTTTACATTTCAAATTATAAGGAATCAAGAAATGTGATGTATATAGTCATAAATGATGCTAAGAAGGTATTAAAAGAACTTTCAGGAGGCCACATAGAATCTTTGGAACGAAAATACTGAGGCATTTTAAAGTATTTTTTTATGCAGTTTCTTTTAAAATGAATTAAATTCGTGTAAATTTTACTTAATAGAAAGCTTTTTTTTTAAATAAATTGGTAACACAGTAAAAAATACATTTTGGTATTTTTAAAAGAATAAATAGTTAAGCACTCTTGCAAAAGATGGCAGGTTAGTCTAACAGCCGGCATTATCAGATCACCTATTAGCGTATCTATATACCGGGTATATAATTCGCTAATGTCCGTCTGTCTGTCACGCTCTATTTAGTCAACTTTTCGTTGGAATTTTGAAATGAAATTTTATATACATAAAGAGGACCTTCTCTGGAATACAGGAAAATTATTTTCATCCCGAAATTCCTATAACTTTTTGAGTTATTAATTCTTAAAGTTAAGTTTTCTCTCTTAGGAAATGTATAGACAAAATATTTATGTATTCTTTTCATTTGTGTATTCCATGAATGTAAACAAATCCTCAAGCAGGCACTTAATTGGAATGGAATGAATAATAATTGTTTATTATATTTTGTAATTAAATTATTAACGTAATACAATTATAAACTATGCTAGGTCACGACTAAATTATAATAACAAATTTTGGCATTCAAATTTTTCATTTTATTTAAAAGAAAAAAAAATTTTTTTGATTCTATTATTGACTTACGAAGTACTACCCGAACAACTTAAATAGATTAAAAAAAAAAAAGAAAGTTTCTGAATGTTTATTAGAAATCACCATTTTCTTATAGGCCTACCAATTCTTTTGAAATTCAATAATTAAGACATTTTTGTGGTTAATTTTTATATCTACTTCTACTACACTGTAAAAACAAAATCTTAATTTTAGTGTATTTAGGAATACTAAATTTACAAATTTCCCTTGTAAAGATGCATTTGCCTACTAAATTTACAAATTTCAAATATTTTTTATAACAAAAAAAAAAAAAAAAAAAAAATTTAAAATTACAATTTTTTTCGAAAAAAAATCTGGTGTGACTGGCGCACAGCACACAACTTTCTCTTACCTTCGGTAATCGAAAGTTGTGTTCTGTGCTTGTCACACCAGATTTTTTGTGTCGACATATATTTAGTTCCCGACAGTACGGAACATTTGAATTCAGATGTGAAATTTATAAGTATGGGAAAATATTTATATTTTGTTACCATGGCAACCATTTCTCCTATCTTTTCTATGGAGTGCAAGAGTAAAGTGGTCTTCAGAAGATTTCAATTGCAAAATGAGAATATACATTTGAAAGAACATCTAAAAAATAATTGATTTTTGATTTTAAAAAAAAATCGTTGGAGCAAATTTTGAGAAAATCGAAAAAAACTGAAAAAGTGCATCAGTAAAGTACTAGTACTCTTTGGCCGATTTTGATTAAAAGCTTATTTTTCCGGTCCCGGGGGTGTTTAACTTAAATATAAAATTTCAACCTCCTAGCTCAATTCCTTCATCCTTAAAATTAAACACACACACACACACACACACACCCACCCACCCACAGACAGACCATGTCGCGAAAACCACTTTTTTGGATTCAGGGGACCTCAAAACGTGAAGATCCATCAAAATCTCGACATCGAATTTTTGACATGAATCCAATACTTTCTCTCTATATATATATTACATATATACATAGGTAAGAGAAAGTAATAGAGTTTGTATTGTAATTTTACATACATTGCATAGTAATGTATTTTAAAAATTGTGTTGGCAATTAGAGTGCAAACGTGTTGTAATTTTTTTTTTAAGGTCTTTTTCGACAACTAAGGCCATTTAGACCCCATCCCTATTTATTTCAAATGATTTGTAGTCAAATCATATGAATGTTGTAATTTTAGAGAGCAGTTTGGGATAATAGAATTAAGTCAAAAAAAGTATGATATTCTTAACAAAGTAAATAGTCGAGATTGTAAAGACGTCGTACAAGTTCATAAAGGATAGAAACCAAGAGCTAGCGTTCAAGTTTTTTTCTCTCTCGTACCAAATTACTTTCTTAAATTACAACACATTTGCACTCTAATTTTCAAAAATTATTTATAAACGGTTTTTGCAAAGACTTAATAAATTTAGTTAGGTAATTTGCTTCCTACATAAAAATCACCAAAATTTTTTTTTTTACAACAGTAGAGACAATTATTTACTTAATATTAATGCAATTATTAGGTTAATGACGAAACAATGAATGCAAGTTTTTGACTATATATTTAATTCACCAATTATTTTTGAATGATGTTTTAAAAAGGGTGAATTGAATGGACATTCACCTCCTAATATTTATTTAATTGATTTGAATTAGAGGGTTGGTGGGGGGGGGGGGGTTGACGACTGAAAGTCAATTTATTATTTAACATAACAATATTCGTACACACGATTTGTATTTGAGCATAATTTAAATACCAAAAATCAATATGACATTTGTTTAAAATGTCCACATAATAATTAATTTGACAAAAAAAAAAAAAAAAAAAATGAAGTAAAATAAGCATATTAATAAGAAATAAAAATAAAAAGCCCAATTAAGGACAAATATTAGCGGGATTTAAAAGAGAAATAATTAATTTAAAAAAAAAAAATATTTATTCTTTAATATATTTAAATTTCGCATTTATAAAATTGAATTTTAATTGAATTTTATTTTTTGTTTTTTAAAATTTTATTTTTTTATTTAAATTTTTGTTTTTTAATTACTCCAAGTGCAGTAGAAAATAATTTTTTTTATTTTAACCTACAAGTGTGACGTATCATTTTACTCGGGAAAACATCTACTTTCAGAATATATCGTTCATTTGCTGCAAGAGTGTCATAACTCAAAATTTCTATTTTTTCAAGAGATCAAAAAAACAAAATAAAATTTTAACACATTTATATAGAAATTCGAATTAAAAATGGTAGCTATACACATTAATTCTTTATTATCAACAATATCACTCAAGGGCGGATCCAGAGGTGTTTCTCGGGGGGGGGTAATCTGGTGTGATTCGTCGCACAGCACACATTTTTTCTTAATTTCGGTAATTTAAAGGCGCATTCTGTACTTGTTTGCCAGAATATAAATACAAATAAAATTTTTAAGTATTAATTTTTAAATTTTACATTAAAAATAATTTTTTTTTCGAGAAAAAAGTATTTTTCCAAATCTCGGGGTGGGGGGGGTAACTATCCCCGTTACCCCTCCCCCTTGTATCCGCCCTTGATATCACTGGTACACCTTCCAGAAAGCTTCTTTTTAACTAAAATATTACTGTTTTGAGTTAAAAAAAGGGGTTAAGAAAAAATTTACTATTCAAAAAATATTATGCTGAAAGTTTGAAAAGCTCATATACTGTATGTCACTCTGCCCGATAATAGAGTTTTTTTTTTACTTGTCCTTACTGTACCACTAACTCGATAAAGGCGATTTTTGAATTATGAAGATATTGCAGCAAGCGATATATATAAAAAAAAAAAATACAAATTATCTAAACGTATAAAGAAAAGAATAGCAGCTATGAGTATTTCGTTTCGGCTCTATGCTGACGTTTCGGTCTTGGTCAAGTTCTGAAGATGGTCTTGACCGAGACCGAAAAGTCAGGTCTTAATAAACGAACTACTCATAGCTGCTATTCTTTTCTTCATACGCTAACGACTATCCAGCTATGAAATCCACATTTTGTAAAAATTATCTAAAATCATTTTAAATTTTTTCGAATAAAATTTCAATCTAATTTTTTAAGTTATACCGGGGGGGGGGGGGGTGCTTTTAACTGAAAAACTATTAATATTATGATTTTTATTCATATAAAAGTTCTTTCTTAATGCTAATTTGAATCTGGAATTTAAATATAATAATTCAATATTATCCGCATTTCCCTCCCTTCCTTGTATGTGCCACTGTAGACACATTAAATCTTTAAGTGAAATTAATAAATCTACGTGTTGAGGAATTAAATTTATTTATTTTTAATTATTGATCATTTTTCAATAATGGAGAGTGATTTATAATAATCCAAGATTGTTAGCAAATTTCCATGAAATGCCTGGCGGGGGTGTGTGTACTTACTTTTGTTTTAATTACGAAATGTATGTATATCATTCATTCGTAAAGGAGGATTTGGGCTTTTATGAATACGTACACATCTCTCTATTTAATGAGAATTTCAAACAAAAACTTTCTCAAGTTGACCGACCATTTTGTTTAGAGAATAAATAGGAAAAAGCAATTTTATTGATTTTTATTTTATTTTATTTTTGTTGGATTTAAGAGAATATTTTTGATTAAAATTTAAATAAAAATTTTTGTAATTATCTATAAATATCATATTTCAAATTAATTTTCATACATTTTATTTTATTGTAATTTAATCCTTAATTAGACTCAAGTGCAACTTTTTGAATAAACATTTTTAGATATCTTGTGTGATATATCATTTTAATCGGGAGAACGTCTACTTTTAGAATATATTAAAAAAATTATTCAAAGACAATGTGGAGGAAGGCCGTAATAAATATTGAAGACGAAATAAAACATGACTTCTTTTCGTCCCGAATTATTTAATTTTCTCTGTCGACGTTTCGGAGACTAAACGTTCCCATTTCGGACAAGGCAAAAATTCTTAGCTCTGCCTCCTTCCTTGTTAGTTAACTTAGAATGTTAGTATATTTTATACTATTTAAATTCCTCTGCGTGCATTTACTCTGATGGTGGCTCAGGATATGTGCACGCAGAGGAATTTAAATAGTATAAAATATACTAACATTCTAAGTTACCTAACAAGTGAAGGAGGCAGAGCAAGAATTTTAACACCTTTGTCCTGAAGGATGGGTAACGTTTAGTCTCCGAAATGTCGACAGAGGAAAATTAAATAATTCGGGACGAAAGAAGTCTTGTTTTATTTCATTTTCAATAAAAAATTATTGTTATCGATATATATATATATAATAGAGGAGTGTCCGTTTGTCTGTCCGTCTGACGCGCCCTATTTAATCAACTTCCAGAAATTGGGCAGTCTTATAGAGAATGTTATAGAAAGTCCAGGAAAAATATTCGAGATTTTATAAAATGCAGAATTCGCCCATTGGAAAGCATTGAGTTTTGTCTTTGTTTGCTGAAAAATTAAAGCCAATTAATTAATTAAAATGATTAAAATCTCTCAAATGAAAAATAATAAAAATTGTTATATAATTAACTTTTTATTTTATTTTTTTCCTTAGAGAGATTTTAGAGAGATGGAACTCGAATTGGATCAAAATGGACAGTCAGACGGACACTCTGCTATTACCGTATTTCATCAATTCTAAGACGCCATCAGACGCAGTCTAGTTTTTGAGAAAAATATTTTGAGAATTTTGGAAATTAAAAAAAATAAATTTTTTTTAAGGTGTTAAATTGAAATAAATTGAACAAAGTTTAATTTATTCACTTACTTGAAAATAAACTACCGTAAATAAAATTATGCTAAATCGATCATACCAGCCCTTCGTAGCCTTAAAAGAATTGGTATTTATTCCACAGTTGGTTGTTGCTTCCATAGCCTTAAGTTGCATCATTTTGACGAGTTGACTGGTAACCCCTTAGAACGAGCATCAATCACGAACTGTAAGACTACCTCTATCAAGGTGAGGATATCGTCCTTTTTTTGGTCCAGTAAAACATTTTTGCGAAGCTTTACATGCAATAATTAAATTTTTATCCTTACGCCATCTGCGAATGTTTCACACTAATCCCTGTGCGCATGCACTACCCATTTTATTCAATGACCTTGCTTACTTGTTTGCGTCTTTTATCGCATTTCGAGTATACTGCTCATTGACAGCGATTGTAAGATGTCATCGATTCTAAGAGGCAGCGCATTTTGGAAAATGTTATTTTTGAAAAAAAAAAAAAAAAACGCGCCTTAGAATGGATCAAATACGGTATATAGATTTTTTTAAGGGATAAGATAATAAAATATATTTTTAAATATAATTTTAAATGATTCAAATACTAAATAAATTTTGTTCTCAGTTTTTAACAAGCGTCTATTGATTTCCCCCAATTATTAAAACGCGATCTTAATACCCTTAATTGAATAATTTTCTGAAAATTTTCACTTAAACACCTAGGATGCCAAAAAAAAAGTTTCACTTGCATCGTGGTTTCATAAAACCCCAAAATGATTTTATTTTTATTTTTAAATATGTTAAGAAACTCTCTATCATTTAGACTTGCGGTGAAACAAGTCTCCACAAAATTTTGGAGTTTTTTGTAAGAAAAATAGCAGCTATCAACTCTATTTTCGCTTATAAGTTTCACTTCACCAACTAATTTGTTTTTTTCAATCCAATCTTTTTTAAAAATTTCAACGTCCTATTTATTTATTATTTGAGGCCAATAGTCAAGCATAAACAAAAAAAAAATATTTTTTTTTTATAATATTAAAAAGGTGTATAGTGTTTCAAGTGACACATATCTAACATACAGGTGCTTGTGAAATGAACATAATAAAATATCTAAGAAAGAAAAGAAATCTTTTCAATATTCGTGAGGGCTGTCAAGAACAGAGAGAGAGAGAGAGGGAAAACTACAACCCTAAGGGAAATAATTATAATGTAAAGACAATTGCCAAGTCATGACTTGTGTTTGATGATGATGATGATGATGATGATGGTGATGGTGACTAGCCAGTTTCGATTGATGCAAATTCAAGATGCTGACGTCATTAAACTAAACACTTGTCATCGATTTTGTGGCCGAATATAATAATTTCAGAGCTTGCTGTCTTGTTTAACACCCTTATAACTTGACAGAGAAGATATAGAAGGGAAATTAAAAAATATGGTGTGACTAGTGGCACAGCTTTCCGGTAATTGATTTATAAACATTTATATTTTGGCATTCTAACAAGAATAAAGTGTGCTTCACACGATTTCAAGGGCAAAATGAGAATATACATTTCAAAGAGCATCTAAAAAATAATCGATCGATTTTTGAATTTTAAACTAAATTCTT
Source organism: Euborellia annulipes (assembly GCA_023213315.1). Classification (NCBI taxonomy): domain Eukaryota; kingdom Metazoa; phylum Arthropoda; class Insecta; order Dermaptera; family Anisolabididae; genus Euborellia; species Euborellia annulipes. The sequence goes on from JAKCPI010008858.1 coordinate 29,747, forward strand.
GTAGTAAATTTTAAGAAAATCGAAAAAAACTGAAAAAGTACATCAGTAAAGTATTAGTACTCTTTGGTCGATTTTGTTCAAAATGTTCAGGACACATGCGAGGAGGATGCCTAACTTAAATATAAAATTTCATTATCCTAACTCTTTTCGTTCTTGAGATATTTAATTAAAAATATTATAATATCAGTAGCATTTAAAGCAGCCATTATTTATTTCATTATCTATTATTATGAAAGACTCAATTTCAATTTCTTAAACCGTGTTAAATTTTAATATATAAAAGGTTATGTTGTTTTTAAATTTAGCAATGAATAAAATATTTATTATTATTTAAACTTTGCTTTTATCATCGAATCTTACTATACATATAAATATAAACCTATTACTTGCTTAATAGTTTTTAATTTTTAATACACTCATCGGTGAAGAGGTGGGGTAATTTTTTTGATGTTCTTTTAAACATTTTGATAATAACATTAATTTTAATTAGATTAGACTAAAAAATATAATAATTTATTTTGAATGGCGTATTAAAAAAAAAAAAAAAAAAACAGTTTCTATATTCTTTGTGTTCGATAATTTTCCATTTTTTTTATATATTCTAAAACCGTGACATTCTCCCGAGTAAAATGATATATCACACATGTACCTTTCAATTTGGTTTAATTTTAAGTTGCACTGCGCCAATTAACGAAAAATAAAAATTATAATTAATAAAAATTATAATTAAAAACTATAATAATGAAAATTTAATTTTAATCAAATAATTAATTGGATAAATTATAATTTTTTCTTTTTTTTTAAATTAAGGATCTCTCTTAATTCCCGCTATTAATTGTTAATTATTTTTTTCTTTTTTAATTGACCTGCTGAGATTTATTTATTTAATTTTGATTATGAATTTTATTGAAAATCCAATAAAATATTGGAATATTTATTAATAATTGTTTCAATTTTCTTTCTATTTGTAATCTATTTACATTGACTAAAATAATTTTTTTTTCAATAATGAAAAGTCAAAATAATTGATTTAAATTCAATTAAAATGGATGACGTAATACAGGAAGGAAAATATTTAAAAGATAAAATTTGTCAATTAAATAAATAAATAAATTCAATCAGAAAAAGAGATTTATATAATTTTTTTATTATTATTATAAACAAAAGAAAATAATAATGAGTTTTTTTTTTTTGTTACTCAGACAATTTGTCTCTCGATATCTCATTATTTTCCTCTATTTGTATAACGCAATTTTATTTTATTTTATTTATTAATTAAAGGAAAAAAAAAAATTCCATATATAAATGAAAGTAAAAATAAAAAATAAAATTAATGAATGAAATTTAATATTTATATAATTTTAATTATAGAAAAATAAATGTGAGATTTAAATATTAATTTTTAATTTTATTTTAATGAATGTGAAACTATTTGACGAATTTTTATGGGCTCTTTTTTATGAACAGAATTTCACATTAAAGCTCTGATTGAAACAACATATCAACAACGTTTTGAACAATATTTGTTTAATTATTCATCTTTCACATTTATATACATTAACTAGCCGCAATGCTAGCCTTTGGGGGCAGGTTTCTTACTAATTAGGATACATATATATATAGTTTATTTCTTTTTAAATAAAGAAGCGAGTTCTCTACTCCTTATTAATTATCTATTTTAAAAAAATAAAATAAAAAAGATTAAAAAAGTTATTTAAATGAACAAAAAAGAGAGAGAAGGGAGAAATAATTTAATTAAAGTGTTAAAAATTTTTTTTTAATATTTGACTTAAAACAAAAAGGTGGGGCGCTCGAGTGACCGGGGCCTGCGCCCCACGCTTTTATTTTAGTCATAAATATTAAAAAATTTTAACAAGAACAATTAAATTATTCCCCTTTATTCTCTCTTTAGTCAATTTAAATAAAAGCATTTAAAAAAACTTTATTTATTTTTATTTTAGCTTTTTGCTTGCTATCAAAAACATCAATATGATAAAGTACCACGTTAGTTTTGCCTGTATTGATGGTCAATGAAAAATATATCATAAAAAAAGACCGTAAAATCAAAATCAAAACTATAGTTAATAGGGCCTTATGGTGGGGCTCAAATAAAGTACCACATAGTGGCTATTTTGTCAAAACCACTATATAGTGGGCATCAAAAAGACTCTTAAGTATTACATCACACCTCTAGCCCATCGGGAAGCTTTTGAAAACATTAACGGAGGCTCAAATAAAGACCACATAGTTGGCTATTGACAAACCACTATATAGTGGGCATCAAAAAGACTCTTAAGTATTACATTTCACACCTCTAGCCCCATCGGGAAGCTTGAAAACATTAATCACGAAGGGTTCAAATAAAGTACCACATAGTTGGCTATTTGATCAAAACCACCATAGTGGGCATCAAAAATGAACCTTAAGTATTACATCATACCTCTAGCCCATCGGGAAGCTTTTGAAAACATTAACGCGAAGGGTCAAAAGCTACCACATAGTTGGTCATTTGACAAACCACTATATAGTGGGTCATCAAAAAGACCCTTAAGTATTACATCACACCTCTAGCCCACGGGAAGCTTTTTTGAAAACATTAACGCGAAGGGTTCAAATAAAGTACCACTGGGTCACTGTTTGACAAACCACTACATAGTGGGTCATCAAAAGACTCTAAGTATTACATTTCGGTTCACCTCAGCTCCATCGGGAAGCTTTTGAAAACATTAACGCGAGGGTTCAAATAAAGTACCACATGGTTGGCTATTTGATCAAAACCACCATATAGTGGGCATCAAAAAGACCTTAAGTATTACATCACACCTCTAGCCCACGGGAGCTTTTGAACACATTAATTTGCGAAGGGTTCAAATAAAGTACCATGAGGCTATTTTGATCAAAACCACCATATAGTGGGCATCAAAAAGACTCTAAGTATTACATTTCACACCTCTAGCCCATCGGGAAGCTTGAAATACATTAATTCGCGTGAGGGTCAAATAAAGTACCACATGGTTGGCTATTGACAAACCACCATATAGTGGGCATCAAAATGACTCTAAGTATTACATTCGTCCTAGCCCATCGGGAAGTCTTTGAAATACATTAATCACGAAGGGTTCAAATAAAGTACCACATTAATTGGTCCATTGGTAAACCAAACTCACAATGCGTCATCAAAATGACTTAAATATCAAATCACACTCTAGCTCATCGGGAAGGTCCCTAACAAAGCCATAAAATTGGTGACCTTGAAAGAGTAAGTTAAATAAAAGCATTTAAAAAGGGGATGAATTCTAATAAAAGACAACGGAAAAATTAAAAAATAAATATAAAATTCTTTTACTTTACGATAAAGAAAAAATTCTTGCAATTTTTTTTTTAACTAACCGCAATGCCCGCCTTTGGCGGCCAAGTTTCTAACTTAGTCTTTCATCCTCTATTTAGTAAACAAATCAATTTTTTTAAACCTAATTTTTTTTAATCAATTTTTTTTTTTGTCTTTTCTAATTCTCCTTTTATTTCTCTTTTTGTAAGAGATACAAAAAATTGTTTTAATCAAAAGTTGTTCAGTATTATAATTAGAACAATTTTGCTTATCAGAATTATTTCTCTAAAATTAATATTTAAAGAGATATTTTGATTTTTATCCAAATATTAATTAAAAATAAAATTTTACTATATTTTCATTAACTCTAAAATACTTAACGGATTTTAATGGGCATTTAAATTTTTTTTTTTTTTTTTAAGAGGGAAATATAAGTTTTTTGATATTAAATTAGCAACAACCGTTGACAATATAAAAGAATATAGAATTCTGAATAAATATAGAAATCTATTAAGAATTTGAATACTCAATGGATAGAAAATAATTAAATAATGTTTAATTAAAAACAAAATTCATAAAAACTGCTTTTTGGGAATTGCAAAAATGCTTTCATTGTTGATAGGGTCTCTAAACTTTTTTTTTTTTAAATATCGTTACTAAAATCTGTGCAATCATCAAAGTATTTTTTTCCTCAAAATAAGTAAGGTGTCTGATATAATTTAAATAATGTCTCAAGCACCATGTTTTTTTTTACCCCTTTTTAACCAATCCCTTAATATGCTTTCACATTTTTTTTTCTCGCTCTCTCTAATCCTTTGCTTTCAAACTTAATTAAAATAAAAAAAAAATTTAAATTCATCTCTAAAAGATCTTCATTAAAAAGCTTAAGCCCTGGTATAGTAGTGAGGGTTGGGGGGGGGGGGAGGAGGGAGAAAAAATTCCCTTGACCTAGTATTTAAGTTTAAATATAGGCCCACTCTCTCTCTTTCTTTTAATGAATTTTCAACTTTGAAAACTTTTTTTCTTTCCTCAAGTCAATTGAGTACAAAAAGAAAAAAAATTCTGGTTTAGTATTTGATATTTTTTTTAGACTTATTAAATTTTATTTCATCGATAAAGTCAATTAAAGTCTAATAAAAAAAGCTTTTTGTATTAAATAAATTAAAAAAAAAAAAACTTTGTAGAATTAATTTAATATTTTTAAATATACATATTCAATTGAAATTAATTTTAGACATCCTAAATGCGTTTTCCTAAAAATAATACATACTCTAAAACCAAGTGGGAGAAATTCTCTATAAATTAAAAAAAACACCATCAAAATCCGTCAAGTAGTTACGGAATAAAAGCTTTAGAGAGATTTAAAAATTAAAGCGTTTAAATCTCACAAGTATTTTTTCTATAATTAATCATATATATTAACATTTAATTTAATTATTTTTATAAATTTAATTTTTTGATTTTAAGGATTTAATTTAATTTATTTATTTTGAAATGCTCAATCTGAATTCCCGTTTTATCCGGACTATTTTAAAAATTAATTTTTAAATTAATTTATTTAATATTTTTTAAATTTATATTCAATATTAATTAATAATTTTCTTAATTTAATTGAATTTTCCTAGAAATAAAACATATCTTAAAACACCCATGTGAATTTATAAATTAAAAAATCCGTCAAGTAGTTACGGAGTAATTGCCTTAAAAGAGAATTGAAAATTAAAAGGATTAAATCTACAAGTATTTTTCTAATTTAATCATATAAATTTAATTTTAATTTATTTTATAGTTTTTAATTAATTAGATGATACAAATATTATAGAGTTCCTCCGGTTGGCCACTAGAGGCGTTGCAATCGCTAACCTCTAAGAGAGCCTTGTAATTAGGCAACAGCAGCTCCGAGGATGGCTTTGACCAAAGCCGAAACGTCAGCTAGCTGTTGAAATATATTTTTAAAGAAAAAATTCTGGCTGCATTTTTCTTCTAACTTTCATTCCTGTTTAAAATAATTTACAATATTTTGACCAATTGTAAATAGGGAAGGAAAAGTTGACTTTAACTTTAATCAAGAATCGATCTTCTACTGAAAATAATTGACTTTTTAGAATCGAGTTGAAACTCTTTCATGACGATTAGAATCGATTCTCACTGGACGACTTTTTTCTTACAATACTTAGCATCCGATGGTAATATAGTTTGTAACGTTTTCAATGATAACACACCAATCAATTAATATATAAATTAAAATATTAAATGAATTAATATATATTAAATAAATATCAAATCAATTAAAATGCTTGCGCAAAATTCTTCTACAGACTCTACAGTTTGCTTGTAGAAAAAGATTGCACGTGCATGCTTGTCAAGTTTGCAGTTAAGTGTGTAGCTGCCTTTACATAAATTGGATTGGGATATACCGGTAGTTAGATTTGTCGTTCACTTTTTGGCTCTTGATCTTCCTATTAACGAATTCACCGTGCAATTTTGTATTTCAGGAGGCAGTTTATTTGAGATTACTAATTTTATTTATTCAATTATTTATTGTTTTGTCTTGTTTATTTATTAGTTTAGAATACTTGTTTTTATTTTATTTCGTTTGTAGTTAATTTGTCTTATGGGTTGTTGGTCACCTATGCTGACCGAATGGTGTTCTTGCCAAGGTCATTTTAAGAAAAAAAAAATAGGATTGGGCTAAGAATGAATTATTTTTCAAATTTCTACTACCCTCTACCCTCAGAAACAGAAAAAAAGCCAAAAGTAATAGTAGAGTCTCGTATCATTGATCACCTGCTTTTTTTTCCTTTATCGAAAATAGAGATTTTTTTAGGGAGCTATTTTATTAATGATTTATAATAAATTAAATTACCTTCCATTAAGATACCATTTTTCTCTTCTTTTAAAAAGTTCAAAGTTAAACACTTTGAATAAACGAGAAAGTATTTTTATTAGATTCATTAATTATTTCTATAATTGTATCGAAAAAAAAAACTTGGCAAAAGGCTTAGCATTAAAATTTGAAACTTTTTTTTTATTTTGTTTCTTTCTTTGATAATTCTCTGGAAAATATTAATTATCAAACAAAAAGTCTCTTAATGAATAGCAGGAGCAGACTTACTATATACAAAAAATTTACATTTTACAAAATAAAAAAAAAAGAAAATAGTAGTAGTATGTAAATTAAAGATTTATAAATTAAAAAAAAAAAAAAAAAAAATTAGATTAAAGCGCAAGAATTTACATTCATAATATTTAATTCCAAAAAAACAAGAAAAACCTGAGATATAACAGCTACGTTGTGCTAATGAACAAAATATGTCCTCCAATCTTCGTAATTAGGATTTTTTTTTCAATTTTATTTATCTCAAGAGAGTCTCTTTGTCTATTTCATTACTTAATTCATACTTGAATATATTAGTTGGAAAGTTTCAGAACTTGGTTGTCTATTTATTTTTCTTCGATAGGTATTCAGAGATTCTTCATTCAGATTAGGGATGGAAAAGTCGACTCTGACTTTAGTCAAGAATCGATCTTTTACTGAAAATAATCGACTTTTTAGAATCGAGTTGAAACTCTTTCAAGTCGGATTAGAATCGATTCTCACTGGACGACTTCGACTTTTTTCTTACAATATTTAGTATCCGATGGTAATATAGTTTGTAACGTTTTCATTAATTGTCTTTCATTTTTCTTTTAAAACCTACACACAACACACCAATCAACACGCTTTCTAAGATCGGTTAGTGAACATATGTGGCATTCTTAATTCCTCAATTTTAATGTTTTATTTTGATACTCAACTTTCATATTTTATTTTAATGTTCAGTGCCATATCACGTGCAATTTCTGAATAGAATATTCTTTTATAAAAATATTTGGGTGTGTTGTATTTAATAAAATGTTTAAATACTTAATAAATCTGATATTATAAATAAATAAATATATTTAATATTTACTGAGTATCTCCTAAGCACAAGTTATAGAGTTTTTAAAAAGTCGACCTGAAAGTCGATAAGTCGATTTTCAGAAATGATTAATCGATTCCGAGAATCGAAAATCGACTTTTCGAGCGCCTTTTTCCTAATTCAGATATTGAATTATTAAAGAGGAAAATATTTTTAAATACTTTTTTTTTACTTCAAATGGGAGATGAAATAATAATCCCTCTGTGCTCACACACTTTCACTTCATTCTCACACAGACACGTATTTCAGTTTTTTCTCAAAATTCGCCCAACGATTTTGATTAAAATTAAAAAAATTTATTATTTTTTAGATGCTCTTTAAAATGTATATTCTCATTTTACCATTGAAATCTTATAAAGACCACTTTACTCTTGTACTTCATATGACAGATAGGTCAAGTTACCTTGGTTACAAAATTGAAATATTTTTCAATGTTTATAAATTTTACGTCTTGAAATCTTCAAATGTACAGTACTGACAGAAACTAAATATATATCGATACAAAAATATCTGGTGTGATAAGCAAAAAACACAGCTTTCGATTACCAAAGGTAAGAGAAAGTTGTGTGCTGTGCGCCGCCAGTCACACCAGTTTTTTTTTTTATTTTGTTAAAGAATTTTTGATCGGTTTTTGTAAAAAGTTTATTAAGTTATAAATAATTTTAAACAAGATTTATCAACCAATTAAAAATTTGAATTAATTCTTGAGTTTTCTAATTTAAGTAAAAAAATAAATAAATAAAATTTTTCTTCATCTACCAAATAAATAAATAACTAACACTTTTCAACTTGTTGTTTGACCTTTTCATATTAAAAGCAATAACATAGACATTAATAATTTCCCAAAAAAAAAATAAAGAAATCGAGAGAGTTGCTCCAGGCACCTCATAAAGGCTCAATGGATGCTGAATAAATATTTTTTGAACATCAAAGCAACGTTCTAATCAAACAAGAATTAATAAAAAAAAAAAATAATAATAATAATAAAATTTCGCTCTGTTCATCTGGCTAATCAAAGGGCTCGCTGACTGCTTCTTTGGAATATATAGCCAATAAAAGTTATTATTAATAGACGATATCCGGGGCTGCATACTTAACTTGATCTCTGTTGTTGCATTTTGTTTTTATTGAGCTGTATTGTTGAAATTAATGAGCAAAGGTGGTCTGATTAAAATTTATTTGTGACGTTTATAATTAAAAAAACAAATTAATAATGCCCAGGCCATAAGCTCTTAAAGTAAAATTAAAATTATGGCTTATAATCATATACAGTATTAATAAAATATAAGCTCATGTATTCATAATGAGAAATTAATTATTATTTTAGTTTTATTTGAGTATTATACAGTATATTTAATATGCGAATGACAGACATTTATTACTTCATATATTAAGAGTATTTTTTTTAATTGAAAAAATCTGGTGTGACTGGCACACTAGCACACAACTAAGAGAAAGTTGTGCACTGTGCTGTTCACACCAGATTTTTATATTTAGTTTCCCATAGCACCTTAGTTTCAAACTTGCATTTTAAATGTTGACTGCTTGAAATAAACTATAGTTATTTTTCAAAATTTTAATCTCATATTTGGACATTTTATACACAATATAAAATCGTAAATAAATACAAAATTTCATAAGAATTGGAAATTTTTTTTTTAAATGTGTAAAAAGTTCCAAAGGGGACCGACCCTCTTTTGAATCGAAATTAACATACAAATCCCCATATGGGGATTTAACATTGACTCTATCTATGGAAGGAAGAGCCGGAAAATGAATTTGAAAAAAAATTCTGAATTACATCAGCAAAGTGTACTTCAATTTTTACAAAATATTACTGATATACTTTCTAAAAGGGCATCTAAATAATAATTGATTTAAATTAATTTTAATCTAAAAATCTGGTGAAACTGAACACACAGCAGACAACTTTCTCTTACTTTCTTAAATTTTGAAAAAAAAATCAAATCAAAATCACACAGGCCTACTATCTTGGTCTAGTTGGTAGCGGACCTACCTTCTATACCGAACGTCGCGGGTTCGGACCCCAGGCAGTCCGATTATTTTATTTAAGCCATTTGGATACCAAATGACTTAAATAGAAATGCCTGGACCCCCAATAGATATTATTCATTATAACGGTTATCATCAAAGTCTTAAATGGCCTAAGTTGCCGAAAAGACTGTGTGATGTGTGTGTGAGTGTGAGTGTGAATGAGAAAAAAGTGTGAGTGTTGTTAAAAAAATCATACAAGTGTCATTAAAAAACATGTAAATATAAAGGAATTTGTGAAACAATTTTGTTTCAACAAATTCCATCGCTCTGACTGCTTGCGTTTTAAGCAATCGTGTTCCACCCACAGACATCATTAAAAATATATACGAGAAAGTTTTGCGGAAGTCATTCGTTGCCGATTCATTATTTCCACCGAATTTGTAATATAAAATGAATTTATTTTGAAATTTAAAAAAAAAAAAGAAATCAGGAGATTTTGGGAAAAAGCCGGAGGATTGGGAGCACTGTCATAGGTTCTCACTCTCACAGCTCGGAAAAATGGTTCGTGTTTGGTTACTGTAAGATAGGCAACCGAAATTACAAACCTACTATTTACATTCATGTGTTCGGGAGTAATTAATCAAAAATCAGAGTATTGGTCATTTGACCAAAACAGGAACTAACTGCGACCCTTTATACTAGCCTAGACCATTTTTTTATTCTATTTTTTCAATAACAAAATTTTGATTATTTTATCATGTCAAGATTTGATCATTGAATTCCTTTTGTATTACGGATGTAATTTTGTTTGTACATCATATCAATTAATTTAGATAGGCCTAATATTATAAATATATAGGCTCTACTATTTAATTTATTTATCCTCTTTTAATTTCTTTTAATATTTTCCTAACCTCTTAAAATTGTTTAATTTGACTTAAATTAATGTTTGGGTTGTAACTATTTTAAAATTATTTAATTACAGATCCCTTTGGAGACCCTCATCGATAACCAACCCTCGGGGTTTCGGAATTTCTACCTCTTACACGCCATATCTTAATTTTAATAAATATGTAATTAAAAAAATATATTATAAAAAAAGTCATAGAAGAAAAGGGGATCAGTTATAATTTTCCGGAATAAATTATTAATAAAAAATTTTAAACGTATTTAAGGCTAAAGGCGGCTACACACGTAACTGCACACTTGACAAGCATGCATGTGTGCAATCTTTTTGTACAAATTCCCTTCGGCACAAGCATTGATGTGCAAGAAACAGCTTATGCCAAAAATTAACCTAAAAATGTACTCACTGTAGAAATACTCACTTGGTTTAAACAGAGACACAATAAATATTAATATTTAAATTGAAATTTTAAATGAATAAATATATACTAGCCGCTGCGCCCGCCTTCAGCGGGCTTCGCCCCCTGGCTCGGGCCTGCCTGCGGCGGACCCTCGCCTTTTCTTAATTATGAATTTTTTTTTCAACACTCACACTTTTTTCTCACCTCACACTCACATACACACAGTCTTTTCGGCAACTTAGGCTATTTAAGACTTTGATGATAACCGTTGTAATGAATATATCTAATGGGGTCCAGGCATTCTTATTTAAGCCATTTGGTATCCAAATGTCTTAAATAAAATCATCGGACTGCCTGGGGTCCGAACCCGCGACATTCGGTATAGAATGTAGGCACGCTACCAACTAGACCAAGCCCGTAGGCATGAAAAACATTATCATTACTATATTCCAATCCAGTGCCTGCTTGAGAATTTGTTTACATTCATAGAATATACAAATTTCAAAGAATACTTAAATATTTCTCAATACATTTCCTATGGAAGAAACTCGATAACTTTAAAAATTAATAACTCAAAAAGTTATAAGAATTTCGGGATGAAAATAATTTTCCTGTAATTCCTAGAAGGCCTTTTTAAGCATATAAAATTTCATTTCAAAATTCCAACGGGAAGTTGCCTAAATAGAGCGTGCCACAGACAGACGGACAGACATTAACGAATTAGATATATAAACATATTAAATAAATATCAGCCGGCGGGCCTGGCAAGAAGAAAGAACAGCAGCCACCAAGATCAATGTTGTTAAGCAACGCCAAGTGTTACTGAAAATCGGGATAGGTGGCCCCCGAAAACAAGACCATTGAACGCCCGCCGGAAGCCATCGATACTGTATAATATAAATAATAAATTTATAAGAGTCAAATGGCCTCTGCAGCCGAAATGACTTTAAAAAAAAAATAAATATCAAATGTCATGACGTATAATTTTGCTTGCGCAAATATACTTGTGCAAATTCAATCGAGCATCAAGCGGCTTGCACAATTAAAATGCTTGAGCAAAATTCTCTTGCAGTTTGCTTGTACAAAAGGATTGCTCGTGCATGTTTGTCAAGTTTCCAGTTACGTGTGTACCCGCCTTAATGTTCAAAAAAAAAAAAAAAATTCGAACTATAAATAATAATTGCCCTAGAGAGAAATACGTAATTTTTATTTTCTCGTTGAAATTTTTAAGTCCTTGAACATCAGTCATTAGCATACAAATAATCATCGAAATTTCGCCTGCAGCTAGGAATTAAAAAAAAAAGGATACTAATTACATTCCCTGATGACGAATAATTATAAGAAGAGACATGGACGTGATGTCACTCACTCCACCCTCTCAAATGGTAAATGATTAAATCAAATCCGTTGATATTGATGGCTTCAATTTATAAAGTTTTTTGGATAAATTGCTTTGCTCTCCAGATTTCCATTAAGGGGATTTAATTGATTCTTAATAAATGCTAATTCGTATCAAACCAATAACAGGTTTTTTGATTACATTTTTCTGTTTGCCCATTAAGATTTTTCTATTCTAGATCATTATTTTTTGAACTTCAACTTCATTTTTTTTTTTTTTTAAATGTAAATATCCCCGCAGCACGACACGATCCACTAATCTGCAATTTTAATTTAAGAAATAAATCAAATTTTATAAAATAATCGTTAGGACTGGTTTTGAGCCATAAGGCACTAGTGTGTTGGGTTTTGAACCAAAAGGCGTTTAGGAGATGTGCTGGCTACTGGATGCTGCGCCGGGTGCTCGTTGCTCTCTCTACCCTGCAGGCGATTCACATCTGATGCTATTGGACGGAAATATACCTGGAAATCCATCATTAGGCTATATCTTGAGGCTGTGTCGACGGGTTTCGGTTGTCCAATCACAGTAGGCTAATTTGTAGAATAAACAACAGAGGTTCGTTGTTTGGCTTGAAAATATTCGTTTTAATCAAATATCGCTATGAATTGCCTCTTATCGTTGTTGTATTTTACGTTTACATAAAAATCTTACCCCAGATTTTTTTGACATTATCATTAGTTTCTTGTCATACATACTTCAAGCCGTAATTTGTTTACTTTATTTTATTTTTAACACTCACACTTTTTTCCCACTCAGATGCTTACAGTTTTTTTCGGCAACTTAAGCCATATCGGCGTTCTAATTAGTAAAGTGCCTGACTCAATTTTTGTTTATTTTTCAGGAGAGCCAAAAAACATTTCCTTGTCATTGTTAGAGCCACTGTTAAACACTTTTCGTGCTGCAACTATTCGAACTGAAAAATTTTAATTACGCTCGTACCCATTTCAGGGCATAAGGAGAATGATATTTTTTAACAGAAAATACAAAAAAAATGATTTTCGAAAAAAAAAGTGGAGTTTGACACTTTGTTAATTAGAGCGTCGATATAAGTAAGACTTTTACGATAACCGTTGATTTCAATATATCTATTGGGGGTCCAGGCATTCTTATTTAAGTCATTTTGTATCCAAATGGCTGAATAAAATCATTGGACTGCCTGGGATCCGAACCCGCGACCCTTGGTATACAAGGCAGGTGCGCTGCCAACTACAGCAAGCCCGAGGGCAGTTTACTTTATATGTATAAAAAAAATTTTGTTGATTATAAAATTCCTTTCTGGAATAAGCCTCATATTAATGAGCCCATGTATTTACTTACATATTATAGAAAATTAGTTCTTCTCGTTGACTGTCTTGCAATGTTTGTTATTTTATATTATTTTAATTTGATTAGAACGAGGGCAGATTCAGCCAAATAAAAAGCCTTTTCATGATTATCGATCCCTGAGACGTTTCGTTATATATTTAATGTCCCATCATTAGTCCAAATAGAAATACACCAAAAAATTTTCTAAAAAATCCTCTCCAAACCTTGAACCTTGCCAGTAGCCATAAACGTAAAGATTTATAATCGAAGGGACCCAAATTAACAGAGCTCAATTAATTTCTCAAAAAAATTCCTCTTAAAATCTGCCCACCTGGCATTTAGTTTTTTAAATGACACTTTTTTTAAAATGAGGCGGTTTTCGACCCCTAATTTGAATGATGTGATGATTATAGAAAAAATAAATAAATTTTCTATTTCAAGTGAATTGGCTACCAATAAATTGGAATAAATAGAGAGAAGGGGTCTAAATGGCCTTCGTTGCCGAAAAACACCTTAAATAAATTAAAAATAAAAATAAAAATGGATTTTATAAACTTTTTCTATTAATTTATTACAATATACCGGTAGGTAGGTTTATTTTCTTTTTAATATTCTTATTATTACTTTCTCGTATACAAAGGTAGATAAAGTATTGACATCGTCATATAAATTGATTCTCGACGTTTTAATGAAGATCTCCTGAACAAACAAAAAAAAAAAACTTTTTTGGAATTATGTCTGGGTGTCCGTATCTGCTTGTGGTCACGATTACTTAAAAATACGAGTAGCCAAATAGATAAATAAAATTTTGATAGTGTTCTTGAAATATCTCTAAACTGATAGTTTAGAGATCTCTACTTTGATTAAAACCATTTAATTAAATTTCTTTAATGTTTTTAATAAAAATAAAAAATAAAATTTCTTTAAGGCCTTTTTTCGGCATCTGAGGACATTTAGACCCTGTTCCTATTTATTCAAATTGATTGGTATTCAATTGAAACAAGTTATCTCACATGCTGTGAACCCTCGACCTTAGGATCCATAACTAAAAACCATTTACATTAATTTATAATTTTTCTTATAATTTATTATAATTAACATTTAAAAATAATATTCTAAAAAAAAATCTGATGTGACTGGTCGCACAGCACACACTCTTACTTTTGGTAAGAGAAAGTTGTTTTCTGTGCTGTTGTCACACCAGATTTTTTGTGTCGACATATATTTAGTTTCCGCCGATATATTAGAATTATTCCCGTAATTATTTATAGTCATTGCTTGAGAAAGAAGAATTCCTTATATGTCTATATAATTGTATAGGCTTAGATATAAGGATTCCTTTTTCCTCAAGCAATGGCTATGAATACGGGTATTAAAGATGTAAAATTTGTAAACATGGGAGAATATTTATATTTTGTTACCATGGCAACCATTTCTCCTATCTTTCCAATGAAGTACAAGAGTAAAGTGTGTTTCAAAAGATTTCAATGGCAAAATGAGAATATACATTTTAAAGAGCATCTAAAAAATAATTGATTTTTGATTTAAAAAAAAAATTGTTGGAGTGAATTTTGAGAAAATCGAAAAAAAAAAAAACTGAAAAAGTACATCAGTAAAGTATTAGTACTCTTTGGCCGTGTCACGTCCCCGGGTGGTACCTAATTTTTCCACTTACTGTAATTTCTATGAACAAGAAAGATCATTCTCTTTAAATCCCTTTTGATAAAAGTTATTGGTGATGGAGAGCAAATGTCCGTTAATTAATATTCTCTTTTGATTTCTCTTATAGAATTGCTGTCCGTCGCCCGGGCGCCATCCCCACCACAGCGGCGCTCGCCTTTCGACTCCTCTCTACTAGACGAGGGGACGCCAACGAGGCCCTCACAACAAATACACGCTGCTCTCTCTCTTCTCTCTTCTAACACAGGTAATTAATCTCCAATTCTAAAACAAAAGAGATTAAATTAATAGGATTATTATTTCTTTTTTATATCAATTAAAGTTTTCATATCTATTGTATTTCAATATTGGGATAAAATAAATGTTATGTAGACGATTCTCAACGAAGTTATTTCTTATCGAACTTGCTGCAGCTTCTTATCTTTTCACAGGTTTTCGGTGTCAAGAATAAAACAATTATTTTATTTTTATGTCTCAAGTGGGCCGACTGAATGCATTTTTATAGTTTCGAATCAGCGATTCGTCTTCAGAGCCTGGAAATTTTTGAAACAAAAATAAAATAGTTTTAAAAAAATTGTTTTATTCTTGACACCGAAAACAAGTAAAACGATAAGAAGCTGCAGCAAGTTCAATAATAAAATAAATGTCACAGTGGCTTTGTTTTTTTTATTTGTTTTATTCAAACTCACAGCGACGTTTCGGTCTTATATGCCTTCATCTTCATGGTTAGTGTTCAGTCAAAAGAAAGCCCTCTGATGTTTTTTGATAGACATTTCAGTTTTATAACCATCTATTAGGTATAACTCGGTGATCGACCGAAACATTGGTGTGGGTTTGAATATATTAATAATAAAGGAAAAAAGCATAGATGCTATGTCTTTAATCTATCCTTCTACATATCGATTCATCTATTGGCCTCGCTAAAATATTTCATATATATAATTTAAGGTACCGGTATTTATAGAGTATATGTATAATTTAAGGGTTTTTTTATTTGAATAAAAATATCATACTATAATATAAAGTGCCAGTGACTGACTTCCTGTCCCTGTATGTATGTGCCTGTTCTCTCTCTGATTGGCCAGATTAACAGGAAGTGCACCCAAGGGTGCCGCGAAATATTTAGTTAAAAAAAAAGAGTCCGAAAAAATAAAGTTTTGCTAAAAAAAAAGACGAAATGATTAAAACAGAAAATTTTAAAAATACCAAATAATTTACACGGGAAAGAGAAAATTTTTTTCGAGGGCGACAAAACTACACTTCCCTAAAAAAATTAGGA
The DNA here is from genome assembly GCA_023213315.1 of Euborellia annulipes. Classification (NCBI taxonomy): domain Eukaryota; kingdom Metazoa; phylum Arthropoda; class Insecta; order Dermaptera; family Anisolabididae; genus Euborellia; species Euborellia annulipes. The sequence continues at coordinate 46,002 of JAKCPI010008858.1, forward strand.
ACGCGTTTTTGTTACGTTACACTTTCTCCCAGTTCACCCTGCGTTAAAGAAATTCGTTCCAAAAAAGGTAAAATGTTTTTCACGCAAGTTGATTGGCGACCCCTTATCGTTCTCAATTAACTTTTAATCCCTCTTTATTATGAACTATGGGGTTTTTATTTCTTTTTACAATTGGAGGATTGACAGGAGTGGTATTAGCTAACCTTCTATTATTATTTTACATGAAAATAATTTCCACGTGAGTGAAAAAAATTTTCCACAGGAGCGGAAAAAATAGGGAGGCACAGGGGGAAAAAAGGTTGGGAAACACTGGTATAGAGATTAGTTGCCCTCGATATTATGAATATCTTATCTTATTTCGAAATATCTCTTCGGTAAGGATTATTTTATAATATACGTAAATTATAAAAAGCCTACAACCCCCCTCAGGACTTTATTTAATTGTCTTTTAATTTCTATTTAATGACCTATAATGAATACTCAGTATATGTATCTTCACTAAATTATACTATGAAATCGAAAATAAAATTTTGATAGCGCCCTTTTAAATGAATTGTTTTCTATCAGATAAAGAAAGGGTGAATTTTTAATGTCGATAACTTGTGATTAAGCAGAGTCATTAGGTTGAGATAATTTTTTTTTTTTTTTAAACAAATAATGTTGATAAAATAAAAAAAGTAATGTGAAAAAAAATTATTTTTTGTGTTGTGTGCTTGTCATACCAGATTTCTTGTGTCGACATGTATTTAGTTTCCGACAGTACAGTACATTCGAATATCAGGATGTAAAATTTTTAACCTTTGGAAAATATTTATATTTTGTTACCATGGCAACCATTTCTCCTACTATGGAGTACAAGAGTAAAGTGGTCTTCAGAAGATTTCAATCACAAAATGAGAATATACATTTTAAAGAGAATCTAAAAAATAAGTGTTTTTTTAATTAAAAAAAAAAAAAATTGTTGGAGCGAATTTAGAGAAAATCGAAAAAAACTGAAAAAATGCATCAGTAAAGTACTAGTACTCTTTGGTAGATTTTGTTCAAAAGCTTCGTGTCACGTCCCATGGGGGTGCCTAACTTAAATATAAAATTTCAACGTCTTAGCTCTTTTCGTTCTTGAGATATTTTGTTCACAGACACACAGACAGACCATGTCGCGAAAACCACTTTTTTGGATTCAGGAGACCTCAAAACGTGAAGATCCATCAAAATCTCGACTTCGAATTTTTGACATGAATCCAATACTTTCTCTCCCTATATATATATTAACATATATATAGAGGTAAGAGAAAGTAAAAAGTATTTAATAACTAAATAGGGTGGGGGAAGGAAGTATTGAAATTGATCACTTCATTTTATTTTTTACTCGATTATTAATATAATTTAAAAAGGGTTGGTTAGAGGGTGTCAATATTTAAGAGAGAATTTATAATATATTAAATCGTCTTTTGATATTTTTTCTATCTTATTAAGATTAGAGAAAAAGTATTTATTTATTTTTTTACTCAAATGGGAATTGTTATATTTATTTATTTTTCTTTTTCAAGAGAGAGTGACTCAGTCGAGTTCTTGTCAGACCAGGCTTTGCGTCTTTCTTACTATCGTGATCTTAAAGTGACATAATACAACTCACCCCGACCCTTTCGACAGCCTTCTCACCCCTTGGAGCATCTTACTATTAAAGGTAGGCCGAATTAGTAAAAAAATAAATTATTAAAAATCCGAGTTTTTCGAGTATTATATTAATTATTAAGTATTCTATATGTCATCAGGGACAGGGGGGAGAAAAGGGGGGGAGGGGGGTATATGAGTTTCTATAAAAAAATACTTTATTTATTTAGACAATAATTTTTTTTTTTAGCTTATATCTTTGTTAACATTTTCTATTTATGCAGGGGTGGTTTGTTTGAGGGTTGAAAATAACAATTTTATTAACCAATTTTTAAAATAAACATTTTTAAGTAGCCTAATTTAAATTTAGTGCAGCCTTTTGATTTCTTTGTGGCATAGGAAGACTTGACCCCCCCCCCCCCCCCTACCCTCCCCCAAATATTGGATTATTATTAAAGAAAATGAATTGTTTTTTTTTTTTTTTTTTTTTTTTTTTTTTTTTTTTATTATTGTTGGGCTTCAAGGCCATACAATTTCTCATTACAATATTTTATAATACAAAAACATGATACAAAAACATAGTATAAAACATGATACAAAAACATAGTATAAAAACATAATACAAGAATAAGATAGAAAAACATAATAAAAGAACACATTAGAATAACATCAAAAAAGAACACAATAGAAATACATAGTATAATAACACCTTAGAAAAACAAAAAATAAAAGAACATAATAGAAAGACATAGTATAAGAACACATTAGAAAAACATATATACAAGAACACAATAGCAAAATATCATACCATACACTAACATAATACAATTACAAAATAACATTGTACAAATGTAGGTAAAGTTGTATCTGTCTGTCTATATGGCTATATTAGAGTGTTTTATGTATTTATAAAGGGCAAGAACTATTTCTTTTTTTGGGCTAGTTAGAAGTTTTGAGAAGGTTGGAGGGTCCCGAAAATGAGGCTCTATTTCTTTTAATAGTGTTTTTCTTTTCCCTGTGAAAAGTGGGCAGAAGAATATCAAATGCTCGGGGGAGGCTAAAGTTGAAGAAGAACAGGAACAGAATGGAGTATCATTGAAGGAAAATCTATAGAGGTGCTCATTACATAAAGTATGATTAATTCTTAGTCTATTGAACAGGGTGATATGTTCTCGTTTCAAATCTGGCGTGATCAAATATAAATAATTATAAACTTGTCAATATTACTTGTCAAATTTACATCCCAGTTTTCTGAGATTCATTATTATTTTTTTTTTCTATCTATATAAAGATTTTACAATAATTTTTTTTCCCAAAAAATAAAAATAAAAATCTGGTGTGACTGGTGGCACCAGATTTTTTTGTATCGACTTTCTGACAGTACCTTACATTCGAATTTCAATTTTTTTTTTTTAAACATTCACACTCACACTCACACACACATTCAGACAGTCTTTTCGGCAACTTAGGCCATTTAAGACTTTGACGATATCCGTTATTATTTATAATATCTATTGGGGGTTCAGGCATTTCTATTTAAGCCATTTGGTATAATTTGAAAATTCATTTTCACACCTTAAATTGTAGTTTATTAGTTTAAATATCGAGGGCGGGGAGGGATGCACCATGCCATCGAGAGGGATTTTATTTTAGAACCTGTAGCTACTGCTCATGAAGCCAATAGTGGACAAATCAACGAGAATATTCTTCAATTTAGGCCTCTGTTGGAGATTCGTCGTTGTTGTTAGTTCCAGGTGTCTTCTCTGATCTTTAGCCAGTTCGTTTTGTTAGGGTCCTTGATTGTATTTGTATTTAGGATCCAACAGAGAAGTAAAATGAAAGATATTCTCGTTGATTTGTTCCATGAACGATTCATAAGGAGATACGGCCAGATCTGATTGAGATTGAGGCCCAAGTTCTCAAGTGTTCTTGTGCTTGCGAAAAGACGTCTTTTTATGACGCAAAGGGAGTCTGATGTTTTTATATCTTTGAGGTTGGGTTTGAGGTGGCTCTATGGGTAAACGAGAGTCAGGGAGGGATGTCGTTTTTCCAGGGATAGCCTGGATGCAAATAACGCATACCCTTAAGGCCAGGGACAGGCCCGAGGGCCCCGCCGATCTGATGGTGGGGACCGGGTAAATACAATTTCAATTCGTTCGTATTTCTAATTAGGCTAGGTAGGATCTCTTTCTGAAAGCCCTCTGGTCTCTCGTTTACTCGTAATCCAAAAATCACGTTCATTCTCACTAATATGATTGATTTCTTCAGACACCCGACTTAGGGTTTTTCGAATTATAAATCATAATTCTTTTTTGAAATTTCGCATACTCTTTTTGATGCAAATAATAAAAAGAATTGTTCGTGAAGTTATTTTTGCTTGAATTATTTCCGCATTTCGTTTTTGTTTTATTTTAAAGAAAAAGAAGTCTTCAAGATTAAATATTACGCGAAATTTCAATAAGTAAGTAAATTTCATATACAATAGTGATTAAAATAAAATGAGCAAAACTAATTCAAATTTTATATTTTTCAGATGTTATGTATTACCTTGATTATTTTGGTATCATTATCATCTCTTGGGATCTACTCATCGATTTTTTTGTTTTGGAGCTTTTGATATACACAGTAAGTAAATATAAATAAAAGGCACCTTTTGAGTGTTAACTCCGCCTCTGTTTATTTGAACTTGTGCTGACTGATCAGTAGAGACCGGACAAAAAAGCATAAAAAAATGGAAAAAAAGTGCTTAAAAAAGCATAAAAATCTTGAATAAAAAGCTGTTAAATAAGCATAAAAGCTGAAAAAAGCATCTCATAAGCAACTTCTACTCATACCAATGGAGGATAGAAAGGGGGGGGGTGAGGGAGGTAATTAATTTTAATATAAAATTTTAAAAATTATTACTTAAAAATTTTATTTGTATATATATTCTAGTAAACAAGTACAGAATGCAACTTTAAATTAACGAAAGTGTGCGGCCACTCCCACCAGATTACCACCCCCCCTGCGAGGGTCCGCCGCAGTCCGCCACAAGTAGGGGGTCCAGGCGGGCCCGAGCCAGAGTAGGGAAGGGGCGATTTGCGCAGTTGACGAAGGATTTGCTTTACATGAACGTTTTGCTGAATAATGTTTTGAATGATTTTTAAAAATATTATAGCCCTCGGGCTTGGCGTAGTTAAAAGCGCGCCTGCCTTGTATACCAATGGTCGAGGGTTCGGATCCCAGGCAGTCCGATGATTTTATTTAAGCCATTTGGATATCAAAGGGTTTGAATAAGAATGCCTGGACCAGACAAATAACGAGTATCGTTTAAAGTCTTAAATGGATAAAAAATTTTCGGGGGGGGGGGAGCCTGAACTCAAAAATTTTTCTGCGGAAAATTTTTTTTAACGAAACTAAATTTTTTCCACTACTTTTGTTTTTGCAGTACCAAAATTTTCCGCCCCGCGGAAAAATTTTTTTCCCGCCCGTGAAAATCATTTTACCATTTTTTTAGAGATACGAAAATTTTGTCGCTCCGCGAAACATTTTCCCTTTTTTTACAGGGCTATATTTTTTCCCACTGCGGGGCCGATCAAGCATTTCGGGGGGGGGGGGGGAGATCCCCAAATGTCTGCATATCCCTATATATGCATTTGGAAAATTTGTGGGGGGGGGCCCTCCTCTTATATACGCCCCTTGTGTATGCGTGTGTGAATGGGAAAAAAGTGTGTTTTTTAATAAAAAAAATATATATTATAAATATTCGTAAAATAAGCATAAAAACTCAAAATAAGCAAAAAAAGCATAAAAAATGCAATCTCAATGCACTTAGTTTTTCGTAATTCGTGTAGAAATTAAATATCTAATGGTTGCTTATAAAATTGAGCAATAAGCATTTTGCTTAAAATCCGGTCTCTACTGATCAGATTTGACAATTTTTTTTGCATTTTTATATTAAATTTCTTAAAACGCCAACTTCTTTTTTTTAAATCAATTTTTTTTTAAATATATTTTATAAAGTGAAGTGAAGTGCAAATAAAAAAAAAGTCTCAAGAATATTTTTGAAAGCAACAAAATTTCAAAAGTAAGTAAATTTTTATCAAGTGATAAAATCAAAATATGGAAACTAATATTTCTTTTTTTAGGTAAAGGTGAGGTTAGTTGGGCTATGAGGGGAGGAGGAGGTCCAAAAGAAGAAAAAATCAATCTTTCTCAACAAATTTTCGATCCGTATTGGGATCTCAATTTCAGACAATCGGCTTACGGGTTTTCTAGTTATGAATTGCAATTCTTTTTTGAAATTTCTTTTAAAGCGAATAATGTAAAGTATTTTTCGTGATGTTGTTGTTTGAATACTGTTTTTCTTTTATTTGGAAGAAAAACAAGTGTATTAAGAATGTATTTTTTTAATACATTGGTTTTCACTACTGTGGCCATTGTGGACTAGAAAAATGTTCAAGCCTGGTCGACCACCCCCTCTTTCTATTGCTGAATGTTTCTACAATTTTTGAAGTTATACTTCTTTTAGCGCGTTTTGATGAGTTTGATGAGAGTGAATTTGTGAAAACGACATGATGAAGTTAGCCCCAGAATTTGTGAAAACGATATGATGAAGTTATATTTGACAAAACGTGTTGTTATTTTCAAATCCTAAAATCAAATTATTAATTAAATTTATTAATTAATAATTTAATAATATTTTTTTATGTAAAGGGACCAAAATGTATTTTGTTTAAAAAATAAAATAGAAAGAACACCAGCGCTCTCTGGCGCTCTTTGTTTGAAAATAAAATAAAAAGAACGAATGGAAGACCGAAAGAATCAGGATCGAAGACCAAAAGAATCATGAACAAAGAGCTAATATCGAAAGAAAAAGAACTAGTCACTTGTTACTTTAATAAAATCTTTGAAACCTTTTTGATTGTTGTTTGATTTTAATATTTATCTTCGATCATTACAGCATTTTTATTATTTTAAATTTTTTTCATACTCCAAAGAAGTATAACTTATAACGCGTGTACATAACGTACATGGGGGCAGGGGGGGGGGGGGGGGGGGGTTCCCCCCCCCAAATCCTATAGGGGGGGCAGAGGGGGCAAAATTTCTTCTTTTATTTCATTTAATTTTTAAAAATGATATATTTTTACTTTTGAAAAATAAAAAAACTTTTGAAAAGTAAAAAATTAAATTAAATTAAAAAATTTTAAAGTGTAAGAAATTCATTTTTTTTCCAAATTTTTTCCAAAATTTTTGATAAAATCACTACAAATTTTTTAAAATTTTAATTTTATTAAAATTGTGATTTTATTTAAAATTTTTAAAGCTTTATAGTAGATTTGTTTTTGTTTTATACTATTTGAACATATTAAATAATTTTAATTTTCTAAAAAAATTTTTTGCCCCCCCCCCTGTAATCGTTCCCGGGGCCCCCATAAGTACACACACCATTTTTTTTCTTAGAGGTAAAGATTTCGCCTTCACTAGAGTTATCTTATTTTGAATTCTCGTTATAACACATGATAATTAGAAAATTTTAGTTATAATTTAAATAAAAGTTCTAAAAGTTTTTTTTGTTAAATTTTGTTGAAGGCTACATCTAAATAGACAATTTAATATTATTGTTTTGGATATGTTTAAACTAATAAACGAGGAAATATGGTTTTTAATCTTGATATATTTGATATCATTTCATTTTTTCAATTAATAAAAAGTTCTTTTGTTTTTTTTTTTATTTTTCAATCACAAACAGAAAAATCCTTTTTTTCTTCTTCTAGGTCAATGCGTTCTAATAAATGTTGAAATTTCTCAAGTTTATTAGAGGAGGTAATCTTAAAGGATGGGTGACCCGAGGGCGATCTTCCTGAAACATTTCATGCTCCTTTGTTTCCTCCCGGAGGCGTTTTCTCTCTCTCTCGTTGGAATAAATCGTACCTTAGAATTGGAACGGTTCTCTCTCCTCGGATGTCGGCATGAGGCCAAGTCTTGTAAGGAATACTTTATTATGGAGGGATGAATGACTTCCCTTGTGAAGACGTCACTGTCAAGGATCCCGAGGAAAATATCTGATTAAGCGCGCAAAGACCAAGGGGGGGGCGGCTATGAAAAATCAACCTGACTAAAATATTTGTTAATCCCAACACGAAAATGAATAAATATATTGCCCAAGTGTCAGTTAATAAAATTAAAGACAAATGTCGGCAATCTATTTGCAAAGCAGAATGAATTTATCCCATGTCAGAGGCCATAAGAATCCTTTACACTTGTCGATATTATTCATACCCAGAAAATGCACGCGATTAAGCGAAAAGTTTCCGATACAGAGAGATATAGCCACCACGGTCATAAAGTAACGAATGTACCCGGCAACAACAACACGCATGATCCCTGGGGACCTCGCTTGATTTAATCTCACAGATAAGGCTTAGCGCCAATCGAGAATAAACACCAATATTTCTTCCCAAATATAAGAGATAGGCTTAACAATATATTTGAATTATTATTAGGAATATATAACTATGCAAGCAATAAACAAGATTTAGTAAAATCAATGCGAAAAAAATATTATTTTACCTTAATTTTAAATTTTTAAGCTAAATTAATTATAACCTCCACACAGACCTTTTTTTTTAACACTCACACTTTTTTCTTCTTTACTCATACACACATTCACACAGTCTTTTCGGCAATTTAGGCCATATAAGACTTCTCGATAACCTTTATTATTTATTATATCTATTGGGGGTCCAGGCATTTCTATTTAAGCCATCTGGTATCCAAATGGCTTAAATAAAATCATCGGACTGTCTGGGGTCCGAACCCGCAACGTTCGGTATAGAAGGTAGGCACGCTACCAACTAGACCAAGTCCGTAGGCTCCACACAGACTTAAAATGTCTATAAATTTCTTTTACAATTTCATATTTCTACTTAAGATTATTAATTGTTAAAACGTATTTTCTAATTACGTTCTCTCTGTGTTTATGTTTTTATTAAAGCTTTTGTTCTGGCCATGTATACCAAGGGTCGAGGGTTCGGATCCCAGACAGTCTGATGATTTTATTTAAGCTAATTGGATACCAATTGGCTTAAATAAGAATGCCTGGACTCCTAATATGTATATTAATCAACAACGGATATCGTAAAAGTCTTAAATGGTCTAAGTTGCCGAAAAGACTGTATGTGCCATCTATTGCAATAGTATTGAGAATAAAGCCCGGAAGTTAGGCAGCCCAAATGGCAGCTGGTCTGTCTAAGAAATATCCTTTTCAAAGCAGGTAATTGGGCGATCGGCCTTTATTACCATAAAATTTATCTTTTTAATATATTAGTGAACGTGTACCATTTGGGCTGCCTAACTGCCGGGCTGTATTCTCAATACTATTGCAATAGATGGTATGTGTGTGTGAGTGAGAGTGTGAATGAGAAAAAAGTGTGAGTGTTAAAAAAGAAAGCTTTTGTAGTTTGAATTATTATAATAATGGGAGTTTTTAATTATAGACCACATTTTCTATTGATTATTCATTAAAATTATAAATACTGTACAACGTTTCGACTGCTTATTCTGCAGCCGTTATCAAGTACTGTACACTTGCTCCGACTCAAGTGAAACTAACCGTCGCGATCGTTACGTGCTCTCTCTGTCTTTATGAGCAGGCCTACTTTTTTTTTTTTAAACACTCACACTTTTTTTCAATCACATTCACACTCACACAGTATTTTCGGCAACTCAGGCCATATAAGACTGTTTACGATTATCCGTTATTGATCAATATACTTTATTGGGGGTCCAGGCATTCTCTATTCAAGCCATTTGGTATCCAAATGGCTTAAATAAAATCATCAGACTGCCTGGGATCCGAACCCTCGACCCTTCCTATACAAGGCAGGCGAGCTACCAACTATCCCAAGCCCGAGGGCACTTTGTCTTCTGCAATTTTTATTTTTTTAAATTTATTTTTTGGTTGAGAGATCAAATTAATATTAATTTTTTGATTATATTATCAATAGATATAGGCAGCCAAAATATTTTTTCCTTTTTTTAATTAATATCTTTTCATCAAAAATTATTATACATTATTTTTTGTTGGTCTATAATTTGACTAGCTTTTATCCCAGAAAATGATTAAAAATGATCGAGGGATCCACACGCCCGCATCAGGTCTGCATAGTGAACCTAGAGGGACACACAGGGATACATACGCCCGCACCAGGGACACACATTTTCCTTCTGGTCACTTTCGATCTAGTGTGTGTCCCTGGTGCGGGCGTGGTATCCCTGTATGTCCCTGGTGTGGGTGTGTGTATCCCTGTGTGTCCCTCAAGGTTCACTATGCAGACCTGCTTCCAGGTGCGGGATTTTTCACCTTGAACTGCGGGTCTGTGGGTCCTTCGATCATTTTTAATCATGTTTACTCGGGCTGTACTAATAGCTCTGAGGTTGTTCCTAAACAGGACCGAAACGTCAGCACTGAGGGAAAATTTGATTATTTGTTTTTTTTGCCTCCAATGATAATTTTTCATAATAATACAAATATGATTTATCTTAATTCCAATCTCTTATGAAACATCGTGAAATTTCAACGAAAATACACGTTTTAATGTCTTCGGAGAGTACAAACTCATTTTCATATTATTTATCTAGCTAGTTACGTTACCATCAATAACAACGTTAGAGAAATATGCCCTAAATTCACAAACAATAAATAATAACTCCCATTTTTTTTTTTCATATTTATAATGTTTAAAATTAAATTGAGTTTAATATCTCTTTTGTTTTCAGGACCAAATGACTTTGAGATTTACTGTTATACTTTTAACATAAAAAATTTCCATAAATCTATTTTTTATTATTGAAAACTTTTTATAGGCATAATACCTTGACATTTTTATATTGTCATTATTAAATAAATTATACAGGAGAGTGGAAAAAAAATGAATCGTTAAAAGCCGGAAACAAATGCATTCTCCCCCCCCCCTTTAAAAAAATTAATTTTCAAATGGAAACTTCATGTTATGTAGATAGAGAAAATATGTTACACCGATTGGTGTTATTTATTTAATATTTATAAAGGGTTAAGTGGCGAAAAGGAGGAGTTTGTCAAACATTTATGGATACCTAATACGGTGGGGGAGGAAGAGCGCCGCCCTTACATTAAATATTGTCTATTGTATGAATAAAATAACAAAGCCCATTTGTCTGATGCCCTTACAAATAAGTTACTTAAACTGAGGGTGAAGAGAGAATCTACCGATTGAGAGGTCCTTCAGAAACGCGCTTGTGGCTTGGTTTCTCCTGAAAAGCCAACAAGAGATTATTATTTAAACAAAAATCTCATCTCTCCCTTTGGTTTATATTGAATTATAATGAGGATGAATGAATGAGACTGCATATGAATTTGAAGGGAAACATTTCTCAAGTTTGCCTGTCTTTCACTTGCATTCCCTTATTTGAAAAAAAAAGAATAAGCGCTCAGAATTAAACGAAATAAGATCATACAGAATTATATGCTCTAAAAAAATAATAAAATTTCTTTAATAATATCTGAACATAGAAAATTATGTAAATTACGGTTAGCCAATTTTATTCTTGCTGAATTTTGCTTTTTTTTATTTTATCATTATCGTCTAAAAGAAAATTTTTAAGGAGATTTATATTATTAGCTGATAAAAAGATGAGACGATATGAAATAAGAAATTTTTTATTTTAGGAATGGAAAATTCGACTCTGACTTTAGCCAATAATCGATCTTTAACTGAAAATAATCGACTTTTTAGAATCGAGTTGAAACTCTTTCAAGTCGATTCTCACCGGACGACTTTCTTACAATACTTGGTATCCGATGGTAATATAGTTTGTAACGTTTTCATTGATTGACTTTCATCTTTCTTTTAAAACCTACACATAACACACCAATCAAGATCGGTTAATGAAGATATGTGGCATTCTTAATTCCTCAATTTTAATGTTTTATTTTGATACTCAACTTTCATATCCCGAGTAAAAATGATTAAAAATGATCGAGGGATCCACACGCCTGCAGCAGGTCTGCATAGTGAACCTTGAGAGACAAACAGGGATACACACGCCCGCACCAGGGACACACATTTTTCTTCTGGTCACTTTCGATCTACTGTGTGTGTCCCTGGTAGGGGGGTGTATATCCCTCTGTGTCTTTCAAGATTCACTCTGCAGACCTGCTGCGGGGGTATGTATCACTTTTAATCATTTTTACTCGAGATTATATTTGAATGTTCGGTGCCATTTCACGTAGAATTTCTGGAAAGAATATTATTTTATAAAAATATTAAAAACAATATTTTGTGCGTGTTGTATTTAATAAACTGTTTAAGTACTTAATAAATCTTATCTTATACATTTTTTTCTCTTTTTTTCTTTAATTAATTTTACTGCCGAGGTTATTAGCGCCTCATTGTTTCTACAATTTTATAACAAATAGATATAAATATATATTTTAGCAATTTAAATACATATAAATTAATATTTTAGAGTAGTCTCCTAGTCTCCTAAGCACGAATTATAGAGTTTTTAAAAAGTCGACTTGAAAGTCGAAAAATCGGCTCTCAGAAATTATTAATCGATTCAGTGAATCGAAAAATATCAAGTCGATTCCAAAATCGAAAATCGACTTTTCCATTCTTATTTTATTTGATGGTGTATTGTATAAAGAATGAAATTAAAAATTTATCATCTAATACTTTTAACATATTTCTGCTATAATTTAACTTTTTTTAAATATATTCAGCACAAATATAAATTGCACATTTGAATAAAACATAAATAATATTGAAATAATTATTATCGAGTAAAACGATTTATTGGATATGATTTTATCATGAATAATATTGCATTAAAACAAACAAAAATTAAAGTCTAATGTGTTTGAACATTAAAACAAAACCGTTTTTTTTTTTATATTTCATATAAAAATTAGAAATTTATCTCACCCCTTAATTTATATTAGTAGAAAATCAACAAGGATCTAAATGGAATTCGCCACGAAATCGTACGATATGCTGATTGCTTACGATTTATTGTTTATTTAAATAATTAAATAAATAAAAAAAAAACTAGTTGGAAATAGAATAATGGTGGACTGTGAACTCGGCTCGATTAACTTGGCTCGTTTGCAACTTTTCTCTTATCCACAATTCATGGAGACGCATGAAAAAACGCTCGCGATATTGCGGCTGATTGGCCTGCGATTGCACTTATTGCGAATTCCCTCAACGCGCCTAATGAACTCTCTCTGTCTGATCCAAGGATATTCTCAAAGGCGCTTTAATTATCATCACTCTCTGAAAAATCTGGATTCAAAAATTTATTAGCAAATGGATTAAAAAATAAAAAATCTGGTATGACTGTCTCACAGCACACAACTTTCTCTCACCTTCGGTAATCAAAAGTTGTGTTCTGTGCTTGTCACACAAGATTTTTCGTGTTGACATATGTTTAGTTTCGGCCGATATATTAGAATTCAAGATGTAAAAATTTTTTTTTTAAACATTCACACTTTTGTCTCATTCACACTCACACTCACACACACATTCACACAGTCTTTTCGGCATCTCAGGCCATTTAAGACTTTGACGATAACCGTTGTATTGAATATATCTATTGGGGGTTCAGGCATTTCTATTTAAGCCATCTGGTATCCAAATGGCTTAAATAAAATCATCGGACTGCCTGAGGTCCGAACCCGCGACGTTTGGTATAGAAGATAGGCACGCTACCTACTACGCCAAACCCGGGGGCGATGTAAAATTTATAAACGTAGAATATTTATATTTTGTTACCATGGCAACCATTTCTCGTATCCTTACTATGAATTACAAGAATAAAGTGATCTTCAGAAGATTTCAATGGTAATATGAGAATATCCATTTTACAGAGCATCTAAAAAATAATTGATTTTTGAATTAAAAAAATAACTCGGAGCGAATTTTGAGAAAATCGAAAAAAAGTGAAAAAGTACATATGTAAAGTACTAGTACTTTTTGGTCTATTTTGATTAAAAGCTTATTTTCACACTCCAGAGAGGTGCCTAACTTAAATATAAAATTTCAACCTAGTAGCTCAATTCTATTATCCTTAAAATTGAACACACATACACACACAGACAGACAGACCATGTCGCGAAAACTACATTTTTGGATTAAGAGGCCTCAAAACGTGTATATCCATCAAAATCTTGAGTTACATGTATTTGAAATACAAGATACCAAATACAATATTAATTGGTATCTTGTAACTCGTTACAGAATTAGCAAAGTAATTGCTATCTTGTATTTCGTTACATTTTTTAGTAATTGGTATCTGAAATTCGAGATACCAAATACTTTTTTTTTTAATTTGCCGCAGTGTAAAAAGTCTTGCAGAGGGAGCTGAAATCGTTTTAATTTATTTAATATTACTGTATGTAATCGTCGTGTGGGTTCTCTGCTCCGGATCTTAGTAAAAACCAGTAACGAGAAGTCAATCAATCCGCCAAATTTTCACTCTTCGTTAAAAAACTTTTTGCTTTCTTCTTTCAACCAGCTCTCAACGACTAAATCTTTGTTCTTCTGCCCCAGTTGAAAGATTGTTTTCATTTGCGGGTTTATTCATTCTCCATCAAAGTCCAGATTATCCGACAAAACTTTTGAAAACTTGGTTTTTGAAACCTTGTCATATTTTTATAAATAAATTTTTTTTAGTGTCATGAATAATTTTATTGTTTTCGATTTTCCAAAGGTATTCTCCAATATAAGTTTAGCTGCCACTTTCCTAAACTAAATTTATTTAGGGTTCCAGATAGAGCCCTGCACGGGCCGATTTTTTTTGGCCCGGACCGGTCCGTGTCCGTATTTTTTTTTGACTTCCCGCCCGTACCCGGCCCGTAATTTTTTACCATTCTTCAGGCCCGCCCGGAATTTTTTCAAACCCGCCCATACCCGCCCGAGATTTAGTGAATGAATGAACGAATGTCTAGTAATTTTTAAATAAAATTTCATTTGCATGCCCGTCCGCTCGAACCCGTTTATTTAGACTTGCTACCCTCCCGTATCCGCCCGTAATTTTTTCATGGCCTCCAAAGCCCGCGGGCCGGGCGGGTAACGGGCCTACGGGCCAACCCGTACCCGTGCAGGGCTCTAGTTCCAGAATTACCCCTCCAAAAAGTATTTTAAAATCAAGGAAAAATTTGTTTGTAATTGGTATTTTCAATGTATTTGAAATACGTAATTGCTATCTTGTATCTCGTTACACAAACCCGTGAATAATTGGTATCTTGTATTTCGTTACAAAAATCTGAAGTAATTGGTATTTTGTATCTCGTTACTCAAAATAGAGTAACTTGCCCATCCCTGTCTATATACATATATATAATATATATGTATAGGTAAGAGAAAGCAAAAAATACAAATTGAAACTAGTATTATTAAATACTTATTAAGAACAGGAAGGCGGAGTTTAATATCCATTTCCATGCTCAAATTTTAACTCTCCTTCAATGATCGTTTTTAGGTTGAGGCTCAGAGGTAATGCATTTTCTAGAAGTCGTCGTTGCAAAGTTGATTTCAATTTCCTGGTATATTGAAATACTGTAAAAAAATTTTTGTTGATTTTACAATTGTGTAGGAAGCAAATTACAAAAACAAAAACATACTAAATTTAGTAAGTTTTTGCAAAAACCATTTACAAATGTATTGTAATTTTCGAAAGCCGTTTAAATATTAGAGTGCAATTGTTTGATAATTTTAGAATTACCAAACTTCTTTCGAAAATTACAATAAAAATTTTAACGAGAATTACTATACAATGTATGTAAAATTACAATATATACCCTAATTTTCGAAGAAAATTGTGATTTTAAAATGTTTTTTTGTTGTAAATAATAGAACCCATAAATTTGTAAATTTAGGAGATAAATGCATAGTAATTATCATTTACAATCAATTACAAGGCAAATTTCCAGAACACACTAAAATTAAGATTTTTTTTACAGTGTACCAATCTATTGAAATAATTAGGGAAGCGTTCTAAATGGCCTCAGATACCGAAAAAATAAATTTTTGGAAATTGAATTTTCTTAAAAATAATAAACTCTGGTTTTTATAATCGCCTCTCCTCTGTATGCATCAAATTAATGAATAAATTAACCCCCCCCCCCCTTCGCTCCCTATCATCATGAAAAACCAGAAAGAATTATTATCTTAAAATTTAATTTTTTTCCAAAAGTTAGTCAAGTTGTTTGAAATAAAAGGAAAGAAATACATTCAAGTGTATCCTCTACGTCGTTTTTTAATTAATTTAATTTATTAAAGAGATTTATTTTGGAATATATCAATTCCAAACACTTTTTATCTCTTTGCTTTTTCTTCTCGTTTTGTAGAAACTTTACAAAAAAAAAAAGAAGACGATAAAGATATCGTTCTGGAAAGATTCCTAATAAATAAAATTAATTGAATTTTCTCTCGATAAATAAAAATAAATTTATTTTTCGTTTCATTAAATAAATTAGTTCAAGTTGAACAAGTTGCAAGATCTATTAAAAAATATTATTAATATTGCATCTAATGAATTATTAAATACAAACTTGTTTATTTCTTATTTTATTTAACCCTTTATCAATGAAGTTTATTGCAAGGCATAGGCATTTATTTAAAAAAAAAATTTACTTTCTCTTACCTCTATATATATGTTAATAGAAGGAGAGAGAAAGTATTGGATTCATGTCGAAAATTCGATGTCGAGATTTTGATTGATATACATGATTTTTAGGTCTCCTGAATCCAAAAAAGTGGTTTTCTTTGTGTGCGTCTTTGGTGAAGAATATATCTCAAGAACGAAAAGAGCTAGAAGGTTGAAATTTTATATTTAAGTTAGGTACAGTGAGGGACAATATTAAGTCCCACCCATGCTTTTTCTACTTGTGATTATTTCATTGTTTTTATAGAAGAAAATAAAATCTTTATTGGAGATTTTTTAGGTTTGAACCATGAAAGTTTCCATTAAAAAATATTTTAATATTTTTTTTTTAAAAACAATGAAATAATCACAAGTCGAAAACACATGGGTGGGACTTAATATTGTCCCTCACTGTACACCAACTTTTTCAGTTTTTTCGGTTTTCTTCTCAAATATTTTGATTAAAATTCATAAATCAATTATTTTTTTAGATGCTCTTTAAAATGTATATTGCTCTCAAGTTTGGTGTAGTTGGTAGCGCGCCTGCTTTCTATACCGAGGATCGCGGGTTCGGATACAGGCAGTCCGATGATTTTATTTAACCCATTTGGATACCAAATGGCTTAAATAAGAATGCCTGGACACCAAATATATAAATTAACAAATACTGAATATCGTAAAAAGTCTTATATGACTGTTACCGAGAAGACTGTGTGCATGTGTGTGTGTGGGAAAAAAGTGTGTGTTTAAAAAAAAAATGTAATTTTGGCTTTGAAATCTTATGAAGACCACTTTACTCTTGTACTTCATAGGAAAGATAGGAGAAATGGTTGGCATGGTAACAAAATTTAAATATTTTCCCATACTTATAAATTTTAATTCATCTTGAATTCTAATATATCGGCGGAAACTAAATATATCTCGACTTGAAAAATCTGGTGCGACCAGTCACACCCGATTTTTCTCTCTTATTTCTTTAATACAGTATTTAATTATTTTTTCATATAAACTGAAGTTTTTTTTCCTCATTAATTTTATTCCATAGAAAGCACACTTATAATACAAGTTAATAATAAGAGCAGGCGAATATTAAATATAGGCCTCCTTTAAAAAAATCAGTTGGTTTGAATTTCACTGTCAAATTTGAGTCAAATTGGATAATTTGATTTTCCGAGAGGCAGACAAGCAAAAATGCAGAAGCTTATTTGAATGTGACAAGAATCCGCACCTCCCCCCCCCCCCCCCCACCCTTCCCATTCTACCCCATCCCGGTTAGATGCCAAAAAAAATGCGCAAATGCTAATGTTGATTTTACCAAAAATATAAAAAGAGCGCTGATGTCTCTAATTTGGCTGCAACTTGGGAGTGAGGGGCTGAGAGGCGGGATATAATTTATTTCCTTCTACTCTTAAAAAAATTCATAAGGTATTTTTCTATTCCAAAAACAATAATTGAATTAGAATATCTTCTTGTTTGTGATATATATATAACATTAACATGGCAAAAATACGAGATTTTTAATTATCTACACTCTAAAAAAAATTTTGTTGATTTTCAATTGTGTACCGATTGTCTGTAGGGATATATAACACGATACTTGTAATTGAAAAACGTATATACTTTAAATAAATATAATACGTTGACATGGAGTATCGTGCTCTGTATAAACAACTCTGTATAAATTCAACCGAAACCGAATTTCGGCCTCAATCTTAGTTTCGGCCGAAACCGAAACTTGTTATTCCTATCAGGGGCGTATATAGAAATTTTTTTACACGGAATTTTTGCCGCCACCCCGCCTGGAACATTTCCCTTTTTGCTGAACCAAAGTTTTCCGCCCTGAAATTTTTTCCTTAAGTGCAAATCATTTGACTTTTTTTTGGGTGCTAGTCTCAGGTTTCGGCTACTTTTTGGTAGAAACCGAAACCAGGACTTTTGGCCGAAACAGGCCGAAACCATAACCGAAACCGAATATTCGGTCGGTTCCTACAAAATACTAACACAATTGTGTAGGAAGCAAATTACATAAACTTTGTCTTTCCACAAACAAGGGCGTCCGCAGGATTTTTTGCAGGGGGGGGCAAGTCACTTCCAGATAAGTTAAAAAAAACGTATTTTGATATTAATAATGTTATACATCTCTTAGTATTTAAAGCTTTCTCACCGCGGCAAGGTGGATGTATACTGTGAAAGGTTTTTTGTATTTTTTTTGTTTTATACATTTTTTTGTATCATTTTAATTTTCCAGGGGGGGGCAAGGCCTGGTTGCCCCCCCCCCTGCGGACCCCATGTCCACAAACCATTTACAAATATATTGGATTTTTCGAAAGCCGTTTGAAAATTAGAATGAAAATGTGTTGTAATTTTACAATTCTCAAACAGCTTTTAAAAAAAAATTAAAATTTTCAAAGAAAATTACTATACAATATATGTAAAATTACAATACATAGTCTATTTTTTGAAAAAGATTGTAATTTTAAAATGTGTTTCTGTTGTAATAATAATAATAAATGAGTTTTATTTTTTCATAAGTAACATTTTAAACAATTTGTTTTCGTTATATACCTTTTTTTTTCTTTTGCCCCGACTTCGAACTTGGATTGGATCCTTGTTCGGGATTAATCCGTTTTTATTTTGGCTACTTTATACTTTTGAAGTTTGAATTAAAGGAAAAATTAAAAAAAAAAAAAATCTTTGATATTATGTTAAAAGAGCCCTCGGGGCATGGTGTAGAGGTTAGCGTGCTAACCTCGTATACCAAACATCGCGGGTTCGGACCCCAGGCAGTCCGATGATTTTATTTAAGCCACTTGGATACCAAATGGCTTAAATAAGAATGCCTGGACCCCAATAATAGATAAATTAATAAATAACGGGTTATCGGAAAAGTCTTATATGGCCTAAGTTGCCGAAAAGACTGTGTGAATGTGTGTGTGAGTGAGAAAAAAGTGTGAATGTTTTTTTTTATTAAAAAAAAAAAAAAAAAAATGTTAAAAGAAAATAAATATAAAAAGAATATATATAAAATTACAATAATGGCTTTGGTCAGCTGAAATTTTTCATAAGTTCATTTCGATGACTTTCTCTTCTTTTTTCGTATTTTTCAAAACTTTCTTTAAGCTTTTTGTAAAAAAATTGTAAAATTAGTAGATAAATGCATAGTAGTTATCTTTTACAAGGGAAATTTGTAAATCTGGGGAAGAAAAATTGATAAATAAATAAAATATATTTTGTTTCTTTAAAAGGCTCCCAATCCTACTTATTGTTAAATCCTCAGTGAGTGCAAACTAAAATTAAGATTTTTTTTACGGTGTATAAGATCAATGTTTTTTTTCTTCTAAATATACCCTTTGCATATCTTTTTTAAAATCCTGAATTTTTTTGTCGATAAATATTTGACTATAAATTAATGAATATTTAGACGATCTAAAGATTGAATATTCAATTAATCCAACGTATTAAAAAAACTCTTTAAAGAGGAAAAAAAATTTAAGATCGAAGATATACAAGTCCAGTATTAAAAAAAAAAAAAAAATAGATCAAAGTAACAGCATCTGAATGTTGCACACTCAAAAGAGGTTTTAAAACATTTATTTTGACTGAAAACCGAAAATTGAATTTTTGTACTTTACAAGATTTCCATTAAACTAATTGAGACTTGAAGGAGTAATGGAAATAAAAAATTTAGAAGGAATTAGAGGAAACTTGGGAGGCTTCAAGGTGTTTGTCTCAGCCAGGTGCCCTTGATCTTTTATTCATCGTCTCGACATACAAAATTAAGATAAGTAAATTTTATACGAGATAACAAAGTGCTTTTACTGTTCGACATTGATTAAATGGACCCAAATGGATAATTTTACACAACAACTTGTAAACTTTTATTAACAAAAAAAAAAATTTATTACCAAAATAATTAGATTATTTTTCTTATTTGGTATTTGAACGCATTATACTTTACGATTAATAATAATTATATTATTTAATTATGTAGAAATTAATCAAAGAAACAAATTACAACTCATCTAGTGAGAAGAAAATTTGAAACAGATGATGTTGGCCGCCAATGAAATAAACGATGTTTAGCTCACAAATCGTGAACTTCTTCAGGATCTAAGGTCGATATTAATACATTTTTACTGACTCTTACCTCTATATACGTTAATATATATAGAGAGAAAGTATTGGATTCATGTCAAAAATTCGATGTTGTGATTTTGATGGATATACACGTTTTGAGGTCCCTTGAGTTCAAAAAGTGGTTTTCGCGACATGTTCTGCCTGAACAAAATAACTCAAGAAAGAAAAGAGCTAGAAGGTTGAAATTTTATATATTTAAGTTAGGCACCCCCCTGGCACATGACACGAAGATTTTGAACAAAATCGGTCAAAGAGAACTAGTACCTTAATGAAGTACTTTTTCAGTTTTTTTTTAGATTTTCTCAAATAAAAAATAATTATGACAACGTAGAAATAAATATATTTTTTGTTTGTTAATTATTGACCTTTGATAAGGAATTATTAAATAAATTTAATCAAAATTGGGAGTATAGAGAATGTTTTTATGATTTGATTGAACTAATTTCCTTTTCATTGAAATTTAAAGGCTAATAAGCCTTCCATTTTAATTATTCATCAAATCAATTTTCATGGCATCAATTCTGGCGGAATCATCAAATTTTATTACAAAATATCCATCATAAAATAACATTGACAAAGTCTAACTTAATTGAATAATAGATTAAGGAAAAAATTAACTGTGTAAATAAACGAACGACCCTATGAACAAGTTCAAAAATATTTATTAAACGTCAATCAGTACGATTACACATTCTGGCTTTTGGCATCATACATAAAACTTAATTAAGAATCGGTATGTAGCTACAGTAATCTCATTGAGTACATCTTTATACGTATATCACGTGAGGGGTTTTTCTTTTTCAAAATTCACTCCTACCTGTCTTTTGATTCCCCTTTTCTTCATTCAATGATTTTTTTTTTGAATTTAATTAAATAAATGTGACAAGGTGACAAGACAGGTGAATGTCACAAGAAATCTCCTTCCTGGGAGGTCTTTTGATGAAGTCAGGTCCTTTCATCAGGCCGTGAGCGTTTTTCTTATTCTGCCTCTCATTAGGGCTTGTGTTTATTCATTGTGAATTAAATAGACTAGCCGCGAAGCCCGCTGAAGGCGGGGTTCGTGGCCCGCCTGTGGCGGACCCTCACCTTTTATTTTTAACACTCACACTTTTTTCCCACTCCCTCCTGCCGGATTAGCCGGTATGCCAGAGATATCAAAGTCCGGATTAACAAGACTCTATTGCAGTGGTTCGCAACTTTTTGTCGCCCCTTTCTGGAGGTTGACTAACACCTATCGCCCCCTTTTCATTTTCATTGTATGTAACAGAACTATACCTGCTGTACAGTGAGGGACAATATTAAGTCCCACCCATGCGTTTTCTACTTGTGATTATTTCATTGTTTTTATAGAAGAAAATAAAATCTTTATTGGAAATTTTCTAGGTTTGAACCATGAAAGTTTCCATTAAAAAAATATAGGGCTAATATTTCTTTAAAAACAATGAAATAATCATAAGTAGAAAACGCATGGGTGGGACTTAATATTGTCCCTTACTGTACATACACAAAATTTACTTGGTTCAAATTGAATCAAATTCATAGATTCTGTGATATACATCTACATTTTCGTACAAAACATGATTTAAAATTTTTAACAAAAAAGTAACCAAATTTCAAAGTTAAAAATAAATCAAGTTCCCCAGTTAAACTTTCTTTTTAAACGAATTTTCCGGGCATCTCCATCTTTTATTTTTTTTAGGGATAATAATATTGATACGTTTTAAATACTAATAAAAAGTGTACGCCCTCGGGGCTTAATGGAGGGGTTAGCGTGCTAACCTCGTTTACTTCGCGTAAAGTCGCGGGTTCGGACCCCAGGCAGTCCGATGATTTTATTTAAGCCATTTGGATACCAAATGACTTAAATAAGAATGCCTGGACCCCATATATGTATATTAAATCAATAACGGATATCGTCAAAGTCTTATATGGCCTGAGTTGCCGAAAATACTGTGTGAGTGTGAATGAGAAAAAAGTGTGAATGTTAAAAAAAAAAAAAATTAAGAAGAAAGGCGAGGGTCCGCCGCAGGCGGTCCAGAGCCAGCTGAGGGGGGTCTAGGGGGGGGCGAAGCCCCCGGCTAGGCGCGAAGCCCGCCGAAGGCTAGTATATTAAATCGTGACAAAGGCAAAAAAATTTAACTAATGAGTGTAAGGAAAAATAAAATATTTCCAGAAACATTTTTTGCGCCTAGTAATTTGATCAAATTCATT
Organism: Euborellia annulipes; assembly: GCA_023213315.1. Classification (NCBI taxonomy): domain Eukaryota; kingdom Metazoa; phylum Arthropoda; class Insecta; order Dermaptera; family Anisolabididae; genus Euborellia; species Euborellia annulipes. The sequence goes on from JAKCPI010008858.1 coordinate 68,628, forward strand.
CTCTAGTCACAGTTATCTCTAATTTAATAATCGACGGTTAAATCTAGTTTTTTTTTTTTTTTTTGTTCAATGCCAAATAACATCAACATCAGCAACAAAATCAAACAATTCCCAATCCAACACGTGGCACAGCCGCCGCTATTAAAACCCGATAGACTGATTGATTGAATCCATGTCTAGCTTTTTTCCTTTCTAAATAGATTATGATATAACATAATGACTGAATGCACAATGCAATGCAGCCAGCCAGCCAGCCCCAGTTTTAGGGCCGAAACATACTAATCTCCCAACGATCAAAACATGGTACGAGCGTTGATCAAAAATTCCGCTAACAGCTTTAGAGCATGTCCAATTTTACTAATACTTGATTGTAGTTTGATGGATGAACGATTCGAGTCGAAACATAAATTCGAGCGTTTTGCCTTCGCTCCATCGACAAATGACAGACGATCCATTACTGTCAAAAGCCCCGACGCTCTACACTCGCTTGGGCGCCAAGATATTTTTAATCGTTCCCTGTTCTTTCTCACACCAACACAATACGGAAGCCAAATTTATACCACAAATTGCTATTATCAGACCCTGACTCAATTACATTTTGATGAAACAAGCGTTTTATTTAAAAATTAAATACAATAGAATTTTTGCTACCTTTCGACTACTTGTGGTAATCTTATTTATTTTTTAAGATCTTTTTCGTCAACTGAAACATTTACTTGGTAGCCGGGGAATTTAATTAGAATAAATTTTTCAGTGGCGGGTCAAGTCAAGAAACGAGACTTGTACCTCTATGCAATTCTATAGGCAGTAGAGAGCAATGGTTCCCAAACAGGGGACGATTTGATTTTTCAGGGGGGGCAATAAATAAGCGGGGGGCGATTGGGGGACAATGAGTAATCATAGGGAGGAAAATTATTAGAGTTTAGAAAAATTAAAAAAAAAAAAAAATCAAATTAGTAGCAAAATGTTTGAAATCGTTGGATTAAAGTCTATATGCCATCAAATGCCGAATAGACTAAAAAAATATCTAGAGAACTTTTTTTAACGTTTCTAATATTCAGTATAGTTTTGTGAATCTTTCCACTAAAGAAGGCTACACACTTACCTGCAAACAAGCATGCATGTGCAATCTTTTCTTTCAAGCAAACTGTAGCGTGTATAGGAGAATTTCGCGCAAGCATTTTAATTGTGCAAGCCGCTTGCTGCTCGATTGAATTTTAATCATGCACAAGTATGTTTGGGCAAGCAAAACTCTTCGCCAATTATATAGACGTCTTGACATTTGATATTTTATAAATTCATTTAAAATTTCAATTTAAATATTAATATTTATTGTGTCTCTGTTTAAAGCAAGTGAGTATTTCTTATTAGGTTAGAATAAATAACCTTCCGAGTTTGACATTTTAAGGTTAATTTTCGGCATAAGCTGTTTCTTGCACAAGCATGCTTGCGCCGAAGGGAATTTCTGCATGCTGGTACAAAAAGATTGTCAAGTGTGCAGTTACGTGTGTAGCTGTCTTAAGAAGGCCTTTTTATTAGACTTACTTCAATTTAAAATTTACTTTATTTACGACAAACAAAAAAAAGCAGAGGTAGAATAATTAGAGATGGCGCCATTAATGTCGCTTTGACAGATGCTTAACTAAACATTTATCTAAATTTTAAATATTTTGAAATAGAAATAAACATTTTTTTTTTTTTTCGTTTCCCCTTGTGAGCGGGAAAGTGAAAATAAAGATTTTAATCACTAGAGTATAACACCCACGCAAAGGCTAAAGGCCTCTAATCAACAAGTAAGGATTTGCGTTATCAGTTCAATTCCGAGGTCCGATTTCCTTCTCTAAAGCGTTTTAATTTAATACGGAGTAGCAATTTTATGTTTTTATTCTATTATAAATTTAATTCCGTTAGGAGCGGGAATGGCTAAATAAATTGTTAGATAAGGGATAAGTTTTGTTTATTTTTTTTATGACCTTATATTTTTTAATACTTAATACTTATCTGTTATTAAATGAGGTAGAATTTTTAACATGGAATTATTATTATTATTATAGCAACCCCTATGCTGAAAACCCCCTTAAAGATAACTTATCTCTATTATAATATACAGTATTAATATTGTATAAAACAGAAAATTTTACAACATACCCTTTTTTTGAGAATTATCCTTGTGTTTTTTTAGAAAAATAATCTAAAAATTATACTACCTCGCATAGTACGGTTCTAAATTCTTCCTCCCTAAGTTTTTAAAAAAAATTCAAATACTTTTTTATTATTTGAAATTTCTATCGGGATCCCCGTTTATTTACCCGAGGTGCTTTCGTGCACGAAAACACACACCTCAAACCCAACCGGCCTCTGGCACCCCGTGAAGTTACATTATTTCCTATATCTAGCTCCTCCTGCTGCGTTCGTTTCTAGCTAGTGAACTAATCCTTATTTCTAGTTCCACCCGGTTCCTTTTATCCAATCTTCTATGTTAGGGAGGATGTCCTGGTTTGAGGAGGGACTCCCTCAGCGTCAGCTCCTTTCGAAGAATGATGACTGAGAGGGAAACTTCTTTACCCACAGGAGGGGATGCCTGGGGGCTATTGTGGGGTGAGATCCAATATTCCAATCCAGTGCCTGCTTGAGCGTGTGTGAGTGTTTAAAAAAAAAAGTTTTAAATTATTTTTTTTTTTTTTGTTTTAATTCATATAAAAATAAAAAATGTCACCTGGGCGAACCTGCCCCGACCACGGGGCAAGTTAGTCCAAGATTGCAACAACATCTATAATATATAATAGCAGAGTGTCCCTCTGTCCGTCTGTCACGCTCTGTTTGACCAACTTCCCATTGGAATTTTGAAACGAAATTTTGCAGTCATATAGAGGACGTTATGAAGAGTCCAGGAAAAATACTCTGGTCTCGAAATTCCTCTAACTTTAAAAATTATAGAAAATAAAATTTAAAAAAAGTGGGCCAACTTGCCCCGGTCTCCCCTACATTATTTCATAAACTATGTTACATGTTCGACTTTATAATGAGGTTTAGGCTGTAATGAATTTAATGGTAGTTTAGGTGATGCGAGTCAAATATATCAATGAATCTCACTGGAGGGTCATTCCACGTCAGTTCAACCACCATTTCACCCATAATCTCAGATTTTTATGAAACTTGGTATGTTTGTCCTATATATAAAGATAAGTAACAGGACCAAATTTCAATTTTTTATCTCAATTTAGTTTTCGAGTTATGGCCTTTAAAGTTTTGATTTTTTCACCTTACGCGGCTCTATCAAACAAAATGTGACGTGGAAGAGAAAAATAATTTCTCATTTGCTTATTTGACACCCAATCTTGATGAAATTTTTTGGTATGTTCTTTAAACAATAAGGAATTAGAAAAAATATATCACGAATCTAAGTTAATCCTAAAATATAAAAAAAATTCATATTGTTGATTTTTTTTCAGTGTGAAAACGCAAACATGGTTTAGCGCTAAAGCCAATATCTCCAAAAGGGAATGAGATATTCAAGAAATTTTTTTTTCTAAATAATCTGCATGAAATGGGCTTTAATTTAGTAAAATAAAAATTTTGTGTATTTTGTTCCCTCTATTTCTAAAGTCCATTGAAAGTTTCAATATATAGTTTTACATGTTAAAAAGGTTCCAAGGCCAAAATGAAAATATACATTTTAAAGAGCATCTAAAAAATAATTGATTTATGAATTTTAATAAAAATCGTTGCAGCATATTTTGAGAAAATTGGAAAAAACTGAAAAAGTACATCAGTAAAGTACTAGTACTTTTTGGCCGATTTTTTTCAAAAGCTTATTTTGAGTGTCCGGGAGGGTACCTAACTTAAATATAAAATTTCAACCTCCTAGCTCAATCCTTTCATGATTTCAATTGAATTGATTGTGTTTTCGTCTGTGTTCAGTTTTAAGCAGACACACACACAGTGTCGATTTGAAATCATGAAAGGATTGAGCTAGGAGGTTGAAATTTTATATTTAAGTTAGGTACCCTCCTGGACACTCAAAATAAGCTTTTGAACAAAATCGGCCAAAAAGTACTAGTACTTTACTGATGTACTTTTTCAGTTTTTTCCAATTTTCTCAAAATTTGCTGCAACGATTTTTATTAAAATTCATAAATCAATTAATTTTTAGATGCTCTTTAAAATGTATATTTTCATTTTGCCCTTGAAACCTTTTTAACATGTAAAACTATATATTGAAACTTGCAATGGACTTTAGAAATAGAGGGAACAAAATACACAAAATTTTTATTTTACTAAATTAAAGCCCATTTCATGTAGATTATTTAGAAAAAAAATTTCTTGAATATCTCATTCCCTTTTGGAGATATTGGCTTTAGCGCTAAACCATGTTTGCGTTTTCACAACTAAAAAAAAATCAACAATATGAATTTTTTTTTATATTTTAGGATTAACTTAGATTCGTGATATATTTTTTTCTAATTCCTTATTGTTTAAAGAACATACCAAAAAAATTTCATCAAGATTGGGTGTCAAATAAGCAAATGAGAAATTATTTTCTTCCACGTCACATTTTGTTTGACATTAGCCAAGCCGCGTAAGGTGAAAAAATCAAAACTTTAAAGTGCCATAACTCGAAAACTAATAGATAAAAATTGAAATTTGGTCCTGTTACTTATCTTTATATATAGAACAAACATACCAAGTTTCATAAAAATCTGAGATTATGGGTGAAAATTTTTTATTTTTTTGGTTGATTTGACGTGGAATGACCCTGGAATTAATATTGCAATACTTTTCATGTAAAAAATATAAAAATATTTTTTTTTCGGCCTTAATTTATATATCAAATTTTAATAATTAAAATTTAATTCATTTTTTCGTTTCTACAAAGTAAAATCTAATAATAATATTTATTTCCAGGAAAGGCATTTGACAAAAAAAAAAGGTTTTAATTACGTTTGTTCTAGAATATTCTCATGGCAAATTAATTTAAATTAAATAATGACATTTATTTTAATAATAAATGTATTGTATTTAGTTAACTAGCCACGAGCGTCTCGCTGTCGTTCGCCACGGGCAGTTATTTAATATCATTTTTTTAATTTTGTCAAATTTGAGGTTGGAAACAAAAAAAATTTAAAAATTTACTACATATCCTACAGATACAGTTAAGTACCCCCTCCTTAAGGGGGTTCAGGAGCGACGTCTAAACGTACTTAAAAAAAAACTAGACTATTATAAGGAATTTTTCAATGCGGTTTTTTTATAAAATTGGAATTAAATTCATAAGAGATTATTGGGACATCGAGCTATAATTGTTTTAATGACTTATTAAAAAATTATCGCAATTAATTTTTTTGTTATCAAGCAAATACAAAAAAACAATCTGTCCCAATAATCTTTAATTTTTTTTAAATTTAAAAATGAATTTATTGTTATTATTAATCACATATTAATTAAGAAATCTTTAAAATAAGCTTAGATGATTTATTTAAAAATCAACTGTCAAATTAGTTCAGCATTCTTGCAATAGATGGCAGGCTAGTCTAACAGCCGATATAGTATTAGCCTATATCTGGCCTATATTTTTATTTTTTTATAAAAGATACATAATATATAATAACATTTATAAAGTATTTATTGTTAAAAGATCAATGAAAATCAACCAAATGCATTAAATATTATTAGCTACCATTCTGACATCTCTTGGCAAATTTTTGAATTACTTGATTGTTTGGGCATACTTTTTAAGATCCACTTTACTCTTGTACTCCATAGAAAAGATAGGAGAAATGGTTGCCATGAATAACAAAATAAAATTTATAAATATTTCAAATTCAAATGTACCGTACTGTCGGAAACTAAATACTGTATATCTCGATAAGCACAGAACACAACTTTCTCTTATCTTCGGTAATCGAAAGTTGTGTTCTATGTTTGTCACACCAGATTTTTTACGTAGGTATAAGGCTTTTGGCTTCTTTTTCCCAGATGACTATAATTTCAGTGACTATACACGAGCAAATTCTAAATCGCATCTATTATGTAAATTTGACAATTTGGTCTTGACTATTTAATCAGAAATACTTTTAAATTTATTAATAAACCAATTTAAAAAAAAAAAAAAAATATTAAGAGGTGTAAAAGTATCTATTTATTAATATATAAAATAAAATTATTTTAATATGCCCATCCCACTAACTCATTCGAATACATATTCTGCATCACATTAAGTTTATTTTATTTTATTATTGAATTAATAAACTCCACTATTTTCCATCTCTTTTATATTTTTCATTCATTGATTCATTGATGTTATATCCAGGCCTTTATCTATTTATTCATTTAACTCTTTTTTTTACATTTGTTTACCTTTGTGGTTTATATATTCATTAAAAAAAAAAAAATAATAATTTTTTAAAAGTTTCACACAAATATTACCTTTTGAAAAAAATTTCGTTAGAGAACAATAACAAAGAGAGGCCAATATTCCATTTTTTATTTTTTTGCCTTTCCTTTAAACAATATTTATTTTTATAGCTCTATGATCTGAATCAACATATCCATATAAAATGTGAATGTTTGTTTGTTTGTATGTGTGTGTGAAAAGTAAATAGGCCTGTAGAGAACAAATCTCGTTTTCAAAGTCGATTCGCACAAATTTACCTTTAGAGCACCCTTGAGATTAGTTGATTCGATATACACAGTAGAATGCTTGTTCCAAGAGACTCTTCATCTGTATTAGCTTGTTTATATATATGTGTGTGTGGAAAGTTGGTGATGTACGTATGCATAGTTGGATTGCGAATTTCTGCTCTTCATTCAAGGAGAGGGGGGGGGGCGCAATCAGCCCTACCCGTAATGTATAGTCATTAATCACATGCAACTACCATGCATTCACAAGTCAATCAGGCCAAGTTTAAATAATGGCCTTGGCTGAATGAGAGGCCCCCCCCCCTCACTCTCTGTATATATTATATGGACTCCGATTACGAATATCGTGCTACGATAAGCGCAGAAGGTTTAATTGTTATCTGGAGGATACACGTCAATGTTGAAAAGACAGCTAAAGACTAAATGGACGAGATTCCAGGCTCCGAGTGAAAAGAAAAAAATAAACAGGTTGTGTGTGTGTGTGTGTGTGTGTGTGTGTGTGTGTGGGGTGTGTGTGTGTGTGTGTGTACACAGAAGTCAATCAGGTTGGTTAGGTTAACAGATAAGGCGCTGTTGATCAGGTCCCCAACCTTCAACCTCCAACTTCTATTAAGGGAGATTATAAATTTTTTTTTAAAATGAAATCAAGGCATGTTTATACTAATTTTTTTTTTTTTTTTAAGGACTCACACTTTTTCACAATCCACACTCACATTTACACACACACACACACACAGTCTTTTAGGCAACTTAGGCCATATAACGATAACCGTTATTATGAATATATACAGGGGCCTCGGAAATAACAGCTACCTAGAAAAGGAGATGATTCTACATGAATAAATAAGACTTTTTTCCTATAAACTTAATATGCCCAGACGCTTCGTTTTCAAGATACAAGGGGTCGAAGTTGAATTTTTTTTTTTTGTTTTTCACTAATATCTCGAGAACCGTTATGTTTATTATTTCGCTTGTTTTATGTGTAAAGTGTAAACATTGTATCTCAAACGGTTGTCGAGATATTAGCAAAAAACAAACAAAAAATTCAACTTTGACCCTCTGTATATTGAAAACGAAGCGTCTGGGCATATTAAGTTTATAGGAAAAAAGTCTTATTTTTTCATGTACGGTAAAATTATCTCCTTTTCTAGGTACCTGTTATTTCAGGGGACCCTGTATATATTGGGGTCCAGACATTCTTATTTAAGCCATTTGGAATCCAAATGTACGCCCGTCTGGACCCGAGTTAAGAAAATACAAAAGACATTTCCCAGTTGAAATAAAACATTAATGCGAACAATGACAGGAAGAGGTGTCTCTACATCAATAAAACTCCCGACTTTCCGATCCAAATTTATCTGGTATTTGGGCTACATTAGATACTCAATTGATGTAGTAGTAGGAGAATAAAAAGAGAGAGCAGCTAGTTATATTTTCTTTTATTAAACCCTCAGTGCTGACGTTTCGGTCCTGTTTACGGCCATCCTCAGTGCATTAGGATTGTCATCATAAATTTCAATTTCAACATTTCACCTATATTTAACATTGTTGGTCGATTTGGTTTATGAACCAAACTCGATAGAACAGTCACATAGAATTTTACTCGCAGACTTTACCATTGAAAAATATCTCACCTACTTATCATATATATGAACCCTGTTATGCAATAGTGTGTCAAAGACCAAACATCGAGTTTTGAGAAAATCAACATTAAAGTTTTGCCTGATTTAAATTGTATTGATTAGATTATATATCATTTTTTTTGTCAATTGTGCAAGTAAATACTGTAATTCTGGCAGATATTCATAAATTATCTCTAAATTTAGAGAATAAACAATAAAACATAAAAAATTATTTTTACAAAATTCTCTAACAAGTCCAATATTATATTTGTAAAAATGCTTCAAAGTCCCTTGACCCATGATTGCAAAATTCTCTATGTCCAATTATATTTGCAAAAATGCTTCAAAGTCTCTTCAAAAATTAAAACGGAGTTATTATTAAAGTTCTTTTATTGTTATATTTAATATTATAGTAGCATAGAAACTTTTTATCCAAATTACATTAATCAATTTTAAATAGTATTAATATTTTAAAATTAAATACAAAGTGATAACAAAATTTTCTCATCAATTAATTTTTTTCCAGTCACACCAGATTTTTTATTAATAAGTTAAACAGTAACAAAAAAAAAATTCCTGTTTGTCTTTTCTACTAATGAAGCTTTTTAATTATTTAAATGCAAGGGATTGAATGTTTAAAAATGAATTGCCATCTGTCTTCCATCTGAAATGATGTTGTTGAGTGAGTCGTTTGTATTTATAATTCATTATATCTGTAGCTAGAAGCGAAAGCAGGAGGAGGTAGGCTGGTTATTTGATTACTATTGAGAAAACATATTGTTTCTATTTGCTTATTTAAATAAAGCCCCAGAGTGGCTCGAGGCGATAAGAAACTCTCCGCGTTGTTTGATCTATTTCTTCGGATTGTTTCTCGTCAAAATCAAATAAAAACTTTTTTTTTTATTTATTTAATAACATTTAATCTTGCATGAAATTAAATTGTTAAGAAGAGAAGAAAAAGAAAAAGACTAAACAATGCAATGAGGAAGAACTTTTTTTTTACAATACGGGTTTAAAATATATACTATTAGGATGAGATTTCCATAGGCTATTTTATTAATTACGTATAATAAAAAATAATCTGATGAAAGTTGAATTTTAAACACGAAATGTTTGCAAAAAATATTCCAAAAGATTATGACAGGTGTTTTGTTGATGATGTATAGTAATGGTGTATTCTACTACATTGTATTTTGATGTTCGTGTTGTATGTTGTTGATTATTTATATTTTTGTTGTAAATAATAAAAAATCTGGTGTGACTGGTCGCACAGCACACAGAAAGTTGTATTCTATGCTTGTCACACAAGATTTTAATTTCCGACAGTATGGTACATTCGAATTTCAAGATGTAAAATTTATAAGTATAGGAAAATATTTATATTGTGTTACCATGGCAACCATTTCTCCACTTTCCTATGAAGTACAAGAGTAAAGTGGTCTTCAGACGATTTAAATGGCAAAATGTGAAAATTCATTTTAAAGAGCGTCTAATAAATAAGTGATTTTTCAATTTTAATCAAAATCGTAGAGGTGAATTTCAAGAAATTCAAAAAAAACTTAAAAAGTGCATCAGTAGGCCTAAAGTACTAGTCCTCTTTGGCCAATTTTGCTCAAAAGCTTCGTGTCACGACCTTAGTTAAATATAAAATTTCCACCTCATAGCTCGTTTAGTTCTCGAGATATTTTGTTCACATACACACACACTGACAGAGAGACCATATCGCGAAATCCACTTTTTTGGATTCAGAGGATCTCAAAACGTGTATATCCGTCAAAATCTCGACATCGAATTTTTGACATGAATCCAATATTTTCTCTCAATAATAATGGAGGAATGGAGATATCAGCCAAATTGGAATGATCCAGGTTCAATAAAACTCCCAGAATAAGACGTTTCGGCCTGAATTTATTTGGCCATCTTCAGTTATTGGGAATTATACACATAGTCCAAGTGCACATGTGATCAAACCAAGACACGTTATCTCTGAGCTTGGGCACAGGAGCCATATAATTTTGTATGAAGCGAAAAAATTTTATTATTGACAAATCCCGGTTTAATCACATGTGCACTTGCACTATGTGTTTAATTCCCAATAACTGAAGATGGCCAAATAAATTCAGGCCGAAACGTCTTATTCTGGGAGTTTTATTGAACCTGGATCATTCCAATTTGGCTGATATCTCCATTCCTCCATTATTATCACATCACCAGCCACAACCTCAAAAAGCAACTATTTTCTCTCAATATATATTTACATATATAGAGATAAGAGAAAGTAATATATACATTTCCGTTAAATCTCCTCGGTTTATTTTAGTTTTTTTTTTTTTTGTTAAAAACACTCACACTTTTTTCTCATTCACACACACATACACACAGTCTTTTCGGCAACTTTGGCCCAGGCATTCTTATTTAAGCCATTTGGTATCAAAATGGCTTAAATAAAATCATCGGACTGCCTGGGGTCCGAACCCGCGACGTTTGGTATAGTACTTTAGGCCTACTGATGCACTTTTTAGTTTTTTTTTGAATTTTTTTAAAAAAACCTCCCCAATTTTTTTTAAAATTTAAAAAACTCCTTTTTTATAAGCCCTTTTTAAAAAAAATTTTTCACATTTTTTTTAAATTTTTAAAAAACCACTTTAGCATGCTGCTACCCTCTACACCAAACCCCGAGGGCGTTTATTTCAGTTAATTCATTTGATATTTTGTTTTTTATTGTTGACTGTTTTGGAATTACTTGCTACCACCTTCAGAACTTAAAACATCCACCCGTTCTTTATATACATCTACCAACAACAAAATTCAATTTGTTTTAATCGACACAACACCTGACTTTTCTTTCTTGAGTTTAGATATGATATTGTATTTATTTCTAGTGTTAAATTGAGGGAACCTTTGTACCCTCCTTATTCGTAATTAGGTATCCATGAGAGATAAATGACCGGTCGATTCTTAGTCTCCTTGTTCCTTTATTGTTTTAGTTTTTTTGAGATGATGTTGGGCATTCTGGTTCTTAGTATGTTTATATACTAATAGAAGAGGCAGTTCATTTATTTATATATTCTCCTTTAATGAAAACTTTTAAAATTAGAGATGAATACAAAAAGACTATTGATATTTTAAAACAATAAATTTTCCTTGCCTAGCTCTAAATCAAGTTTTTTTTTCTTTCCACCCATGATACATTAGTTTTTAGTTTAATTAATCTGAAAGACTATACTCTTTTCACTAAGAAAATAAAAGTATCAATTTATATACATCACAAGACACTACGTTTACCCGGATAAAGATCTTTAGAAATTCCAATCACTTCAAGTACTAATTTCTTATTAAAAGAAGATTTAATCAAAAAGGGGATGATTTGAAAAAATAAATTTTTTCTTTCTTTATATTTACGTGACTCTTCTACACTATAAAAAAATTTTAATTTTAGTGTGTTTTGGAATACTATATTTACAAATTTCCCTTGTAAATGACAGCTACTACCCTGGTAGGAATACACAATTGGGCCAAGCATCGGGCCAGGCTTGGACCAATCGTGCCGAGCATTGGGCGAGGTTTGGGGCAAGCCT
>JAKCPI010008860.1:2500-13434 GCA_023213315.1 Euborellia annulipes
TTGTGTCTTTAATTGTTTCAAAGAAAACATATATGTCTCTCTCTCACTTGCAAACATTATCGTCTCTCTCTACTCGGGGGGGGGGGGGGGGGGGGTTTTTAAATTCCCTTTCCACCTTATCTTCGCATTTGGCCAATGTTAATTTCCTATAGGGATTTGTATGTTAATTTCGATTCAAAAGGGGGTCCCCTTTGGAACTTTTTAGGCATTTAAAATTTTTTTTTCCAATTCTTATGAAATTTTGTATTTATTTACGATTCTATATTGTGTATAAAATGTCCAAATATGAGATTAAAATTGTGAAAAATAACCATAGTTTATTTGAAGCAGTCAACATTTAAAATGCAAGTTTGAAACTAAGGTGCTATCGGAAACTAAATATATCTCGACACAAAAAATCTGGTGTGACCAGCACGGTGCACAACTTTCTCTTACCGAAGGGTAAGAGAAAGTTGTGTGCTGTGCGCCAGTCACACCAGATTTTTTGGATTTATCATCAAAATTCATTATATAGCATTATTAAGGACTAAAAAATAAATTTTCAAAAAATTACTAAGTAAGTAAAATTTTCATGTCAATAAATCATTAAATTAAAAATCTGTATCTGCTTCATGATGTGGAAGCATTATAGATCGTAGTTTTTTTCTTTTGTTTATTACAAAAGATACAAACGATCTGATAGTCATTAAATACTATCATCACTTTCGGTCGGAATCTTTACGTCCTGAGTTGCATCACTATTGTCATTAACATTCGGTTCAAAGATATCAGATTTTTTTTGAAAAGTCGTAGATTGTAGTACTATAAAGATAGGTGAAAAGGAGAAGAAGAAGAAAATTCGCAGCTAGTTGTGTTTCCTTATTTGTATTCCCATTATGTTGACGTTTCGATCCCGGTTGGGATCATCCTCAGAACTAATGTGCACAAGAGACAAATAGATTAGTATCGGGAAAAAACATTAACAGATTAGAATATATGCTTATACTCTAAGATGAAAAAATTTATAACTGTTCATGTTTTTTCCCGATACTAATCTATTTGTCTCTTGTTGTGCACATTAGTTTTGAGGATGATCCCAACCGGGATCGAAACGTCAACATAATGGGAATAAAAAAATGAAACACAACTAGCTGCGAATTTTCTTCTTCTTCTCCTTTTCACTTATCTTTATTGAACTACCAGCTATAAGGCCCACGTATCTATATGATTGTAGTACTATTCATTTAGAATTTAATTGGGTATAGGAGACTTTGCAGCCAAGGAATTAAATAAAAAACTTTATTTAATTGTTAATCGTAGACGTTTCGGTCGTAAACTATGACCTTCTTCAAGAAGATTAATTAACCTGAGGAAGGTCGTGATTTGTGACAGAAACGTCGACGATTAACAAATAAATAAAAGTTTTTTATTGAATTCCTTGGCTGCAAGTCTTCTATACCCAATTCTAAGTCTATAGCGACTTCTCAACGCTAGTTTTCAGAATTTAAAGTTGAATGTGTTAAAGTTGAAGAACTTAAAGGTTCGGCAGTAAAATATTTTTTTTTTATTAGTCATGTGAATGCTTTATAGCATTCACAGTGATAACCACTGTCTGTATATTCATCAGGCAAAATAATGTTTTTATATTTTAGGTTATGTTTTTTTCTGATTTTCAAAACAGTTTGACATTTTATTAATGTCTCCTCAGAAAATATTATTATTTTACCATCACTTTTTTTACAAACCAAACATCCCTCATGATAACACTTTACTACTAGATCACATTTAATTCATAAACTGCACAAATGAATAACGTTTGCTTTAGGTGTAATATTTCAAAACACAATATGGAGTAAACAACAGATCCATATGGGGTAAACAAAAGATCGCAATAGACCGAAAGGACTGTTTCACTCGCTCCCTCTTACATATATATATATATATATTCCTCGCGCTCGTACCTAGGGCAGACTTTAATGTGTCTGGCAAGATGAAAGAACCATCTAAACTGTCTGGCTACTGAGGAAACATCATTTAATAGTTCTTCAAATAACATATATAAAATTCAGCTTTTATACTATAACGAAAGTATAATTACAATTTCTTGTAGTTTAAGGGTGTCTGGCAAGGGGATGGAACCGTCATAAGTGTCTGGCAATGGACAACTCGACTTCTAACATTATTGGGAATAAAATATATAAAAACTGAGCTTTATACTATAACGAATTTCAGATACAAATTTCTACACCGTTACTATCTGTTATCTGCCAAAACCACCACGACCCAAGTTTCATAGTTGGGGATTATTCTTACCTGTATTGGGGACATACATAGAAAAACTTTCAGCTTTTATAAAATAACGAAGGTCTGGCTGTCGCTGGCTCTTGCTCTATGAGGTCAAAACTATAAATATTTCAAAACATACTTGTTGTTACCCTTCAATTGTTATTCCCTATAAATTAATTATATTTTTGAATTCAAGGTGGCATTGAAGATCTTTTTTCCCAATCAGAAATAAAAACTAACTTTTGCATATTTACAAATATTTAATATTCCGTCTGTTTTGATTAGAAAATAACATCAAGTGGAAAAAATTTCGGATTTAAATTTAATTTTTTTTTTTCGTCTTGCCTGTTTCTCTGTCTCTCTCTCCCGCCCTCTTTTTTCCTAGTTATTGATGCATAAAGAGAGAGAGAGAGAGAGAGGATCATTTCCATGAGCAACCGATTCGCGTTGTCAAGGGCTCGATAAAAAGCCTCCAGGGCAATATGCAGACTTTTTTTTTAGGGGGTCGCTGTCACACAGGGATGTATGCATATGTGGATATGGAGAGAATGCCTGGGGCGGCACGTGACTCTCTCTCCCCCTCTCCCCCTCCCCCCTCTCTCTCGCTCTCTCTCAAACCCCAGGCCTCAAAGGGTGGCTGGCTGCTGCCTGGACCAGAACGCACAACGCAACCGGGAAACAGTTGGGCTCAGTTCCCACGCAGCCATTTTGCCGTTCCTGATTGATCCGCCATGTTGCAATTCGTGTGTCTGTTCTACTTCCTCCAGGCTGAATGGCCTTTTACACCTTGTTCAAGAATAAAAGGGGTGGAGGACAAGGGGGAGAGTCAAGTGCCCATCGGCTACAAAATCTTAAAAATCAACAACCCTCAATTATCTCTTCTGTATTTATAAGATAATTTTTTTTTTCTTCAATCAATTTGAAGACAAAATTCAAATCACTTCGTTATTTTTAGACCAAAAAGTATTATCTTTTGGCAAATTGATTAATAAACAAAGACAAGTTTATTAAATGTATAAAAAACAAATAACATTCAAAATCAAAGTCATCTAATTAGCCAGTGTTACAAGAGATGTAAGATTCTTACAATTATCTGATCTTTAATAAGTATTGAATATTTATTTTTCAGATTATTTATTGGTTTGACTGACAAGTAAGCGCAAATAGACTTGTTTCGGCCAGGACCGGAATTAGGAGATTTGTTAGGAGGGGCAATATTTTATTTGGGGGGGAGGGGGCTCCTTATTAATATTTAGAGAGCGGAACTTCGACTTTGTCAATTTTGAGACTTTTCCTAGTTTTCTTAGATATCTCCGCTGGTCTTGAAAAAAAAAACGTTTTGTGAAATTTTCAAAAACGACCTTTGCGATTTTTTGCCTCTCAGAGACTTTTTTTGAAAAAATCGACTTTTATGACAGACTTTTTTCAAATTTTTTAATATAATATGCTTTTTTTTTTAATTTTGCATTTTTGGCTCCTGAGGCCATTTAGTGTTTTTTTATTTTTATTTTTATTTAAGGTCTTTTTCGACATCCGAGGACATTTAAAGGAAATGTATCTATACATTCTCTATAGAGAAATAAATATTTATGTATTCTTTGCATTGATGTATTCTATGAATGTAAACAAATTCCCAAGCAGGCACTGGTTTGGAATATGTCAAGAAAATCCACAGTGGCCCACGGGGCTTGGAGTAGTTGGTAGCGTGCCTACCTTCTATACCGAACGTCGCTGGTTCGGATCCCAGGCAGTCCGATGATTTTATTTAAGGTATTTGGATACCTAAATAAAAATGCCTGGACCCTCAATTGATAAATTAAACATACTGAATATCGTAAAAAGTCTTCAATGGCCTTAGTTGCCGAAAAGACTGTGTGAATGTGAGTGTGAATGAGAAAAAAGCGTGAATGTTAAAAAAAAAAATCCACAGTGAGAGCGCCCCTTTGAATTAACTACTCTAAATTCTTTCCTAATTTTTTTGATGATCACGAAACTAACAGTTACAATATATCTACTTTTGCTTAGAAAAACGAAGAATACAAGTATTATGTGATAAATTTCCAAATATTTTGAAGACTTTCTCAGTGGATTTCTTCTTATAATTTGCAAATATCGCCAAAAAAAAAAAATGGAGGAAAAAATTTGTGTTAAAACTCCATAATTTGAAAACGTCTGCCTCACTTAAAAGTCTGAACTAGAGTCTATAAATAATAACTCTATATTAGAAAAGGAGAGAAGATAATTTTCTCTAGCTAGATGGAAATTTGTTTTTATGAATGTTCATTTAATGAAGCACGCTGGATGATTAGGAGAGAAAGAGAGAGAGAGAGAGAGAGGAAAGAATCAACAACCAACCCTTCTGGCGACAACCAAAGAGAGATATGAATGAGTGTACAAATTGTCCGAGACAGCTTTGTTTGTCTAAGAGGTCCAATCGCAAAGGCTTATATTCAACCCAACCCCTAAGCCTAATCATAAAAAAAAAATATTAAAAATTCTATCTACTTTTACTTTCTTAAATTAAAAATGACCTTTTGAAAATTGAAAAAAAAAATCTGGTGTGACTGGCGCACAGCACAAAACATTCTCTTACCCATCGGTAAGAGAAAGTTGTGCACCGGGCTGGTCACACCGGGTTTTTTGTGTCGAGATATATTTAGTTTCCCAGAGCACCTTAGTATCAAACTTGCATTTTAAATGTTGACTGGTTGAAATAAAATATGGTTATTTTTCAAAATTTTAATCTCACAAAATGAGAATATACATCTAAAAATCTGGTGTGACTGGCGCACAGCACACAACTTTCTCTTACCCTTCGGTAAGAAAGTTGCACACTGTGCTGGTCACACCAGATTTTTTGTGTCAGATATATTTAGTTTCCGATAGCACCTTAGTTTCAAACTTGCATTTTAAATGTTGACTGCTTCAAATAAACTATGGTTATTTTTCAAAATTTTAATCTCATATTTGGACATTTTATACACAATATAGAATCGTAAATAAATACAAAATTTCATAAGAATTGGAAAAAAAAAATTTTAAATGCCTAAAAAGTTCCAAAGGGGACCCCCTTTTGAATCGAAATTAACATACAAATCCCTATAGGAAATTAACATTGTTCCTATGCGAAGATAAAGGTGGAAGGGAATTTAAAAAAGAGTAGAGAGAGACGATAATGTTTGCAAGTGGGAGAGAGATACATATATGTTTTCTTTGAAACAATTAAAGACACAAATAAATTTAAAAATAAATGGGAATTTAAATAATAATTGATTTTTAATCTAATAAAAAGAAAAGATTTAAATTCCGTTACCATGGCAACCATTTCTATCTTTCCTATGAAGAACAAGAGTAAAGTGGTCTTCAGAAGATTTCAACGGCAAAATGAGAATATACATTTTAAAGAGCATCTAAAAAATAATTGATTTTTGAATTTTAAAAAAAATCCTTGGAGGGAATTTTGAGAAAATCGAAAAAAACTGAAAAAGTACATCAGTAAAGTACTAGTACTTTTTGGCCGATTTTGATTCAAAAGCTTATTTTTGAGGTTGTGGGAAGGTACCTAAGTTAAATATAAAATTTCAATCCGGTAGCTCAATTCCTTCATGCTAAAAATCTGTCGACACACACACACACACACACACACACACACACACACACACAGACCAATTTGCGGGACCCACTTTTTTGGACTCAGGGGACCTCAAAACATGTATATCCATCAAAATCTCGACATCGAATTTTTGACATGATCGCAATACTTTCTCTATATATATATATTACATATATACATAGGTAAGAGAAAGTAAAAATAAATCATTTACTTATGAATTTTAAACAAAATCCTTAGAGGGGATATTGTGAAAAAAGGGGAAAAAAGGGGTAAAATAAAAAAATGGGAACTTATATATGGAGGGTTCAGAATACAAGTGAACCAAGTCCACTTTATTTACTTCTGAGCTACAGAGGCTTCATAAAAAAATTAGCTGTTAATATTTTTTAAAAGTCAAGCCAAGCCGATATTTTCAGAACTAGGACTTGGTTCATTATTACACAGAAATTGTACATAGTTAGTGCATGTTATAGTGTTGCTAACTCTAAAATGACAAAAAGTGGACTTGGTTCACTTGTATTCTGAACCCGCCATATATATGTATACATAAGAGCATAGTCACAATAAACATTAAAGAAACAAAAAAAAAATTTTTATTTGAGAGAAATAATTATTTTATTATTATGAATTTTCAAAAAATTTTATCTCTTATTTGTGGGCATGGGAACCCGAATAATTTTCCTGAACTCTCAAAAACGTCCTCTAAGGGTGAAAAATTTTATTTCGAAATTCTAACGGGAAGTTGGTCAAATAGAGCGTGAAAGATGGACACTCGTATTAATATATATATATAGAAGATATAATTACTAGCTACCCAAAGCCTGATGGAGAAATAAAATAAAAAATATCTACTAGCTGTGCCGCGGGCTCCGCATTTGGTCAGGGGAGGGGGACTTCCCTTTCTTAGGGCGAATATATATTAAATTATTTATTTTAAAGATTTATAGTTGTGTGCAGAAATATTATTGGTAGAGTGTATTAAAAAATCCCACTAATCCTATATTGATCCAGCAAGTATTGTTTTGCTCTGGGAATGATCTCTACCAGGATCGAAAATGATAAGCCGAAATAAAAAAGTTATTTTATTTCAACTTTGATTTGCCTACTAATATAGAATGGAAAGTAGTGGCTTCAAAAGCAACAAAACAAATCAATTTCATTCTTCCTTTGTCCCCATGACCTCCCGTGATTGGAACAAGCTCCCTGCGTCTATCTTCCCCAAAACCTACAATCTTCAGACTTTCAAGTCTAACCTCAACAGGCATCTTCTCAGTTCCCGCAGTTGAGTTTCCCCTTTATGCTTCTCCTTTTGTTTTTATTTTCTTCCTGGCTGCATGTGACTAATTGGTCATTATAGGTCTTCGGACCTTATGCACCCATTCCAAAAAAAAAAAAAAAAAAAAGCAGGACCTTTTCAGTTGTTAGATGTTAGATATATAAATTTATTATTTATTAAATTAAACGCACAATCTAAGGGAAAATAAGCAGGCTCAGACATGATTTGTCTATTTTATTATACCAATCCAAACCTCAAAAAAATTAATTACACTTTTTTGATTAGCTCTTTTTTATGTTAGTAAAAAAAAGATTAGTTATTTCATTTATATTCTGGGGCCTTTTTATGTACTTTATATTCTTACCTTGAGTTCTGGGGAATTCTTTTCTATCTTTTAGATGCTGGCTGCCCAAGTGTCACTCCTTGAAACGTTGTCTTTAATCTGAAAATAAAAAAGTAAAAGTATTAAGCTAACATGTTATTATTATTACATGTTATTATAATAATTGAATTATTATATTATTAATATATTCACTCCATTTCTGAATGCCGTATGCCATTCATTTATTTATTTTTTATATTAAATGATTATGTTATTCCCAATTAATTTAATAATTTTTTTAAGAGATTAAAATGACAACTCACACACAAATGTAATTAAAGAAATAAAATATTATAATATCAATCAAATTAAATCATTTAATATTATTTAAAATAAAACATTAGACTTATAATTGAAAGTAATATAAATACCTTTTATTTAGTTAAAATAATCAAATGAGATTACGAAAGAAATTAACACGCACGAAATGTCAAACTAAACTGGAAGAGGAGACGACCAAAGAATATAGAAAAGAAACCAGTGGCGGATCCAGAGGTGTTTCTCGGGGAGGGTAATCTGGAGTGACTAGTCGCACAGCACACAATTTTTTCTTAATTTCGGTAATTTAAAAGCGCATTCTGTACTTGTTTGCCAGAATATAAATACAAATGAAATTTAACCCATTTCTGTAGAATGACCCGTGATATATATATATATAATAGAATAAAATGATTGCAATAATGGAGTTGATAATGCTTGGCCTTTTCTTCTTTAATTTCTTGTAACATTTTACTCTCTCTCTCTACTAGGCTAAAGATGCAACAAATAAAAATACTTTTTGAATTGTTGTTTTGAAAATTGATTAATTAATTATTGTCTCAAAATTGAGGGATAGCCGAAAAGGGTTAAATTCGCCTTTGAATAATAAATAATCTCTAAAACTTTAGATACGGATAATATATTGTTTTTACATCTTTTCTATATTTGTGTCGTGCCAAATTTTTTCAACTTAACTTCCATGTCGGTGATATACTATAGGGACTGAAATCTTTCCAACCCCTTTAACGTTGTTAGTTGAACAATAATAATAGCTAGACATCACTTTCTTTATTTCCTACAATAAATTTAACCTTTTTATATTTTGAAATTGGATCTCTTTTGAGCGCGCATGTCTATTGATTACCAAGGATACTAAGTGGCCCTTTATTTTTTTTTTTTTTCTGTAACTGATGATGATGATTTAAACAGTCGTCATTCATTCTCATGATTTAATCCACCCTCCGACATTGAGCTTTTAGGTTTTCAATCCGAGAGAGAGATAGAGTATGTGTGTAGCCCTGAGGCGATCAGCGGCCAGAAGCAGCTGGAGAGAGAGAGAGAGAGTGGGCTTTGTTCCTGAGAGAGTGAGAGAGGGCAAGCAACAACCCCTTGAGCTTGAGTCCTGTGTACAAACAGTCCTTAGGCGCTCTTGTCCTCTCTCTCTCTCTCTCTCTCTCTCTTCTCTCTCTCTCTCTCGCTCTCTCTCTCGCTCTTTGTATCTAACTATCTACGTTACTGAATTCTAATTTTTACCTCCATATTTTGGAAATCTATTACTTTCTCTTACCTATATATGTTAATATAAAGAAAGTATTGGAAAAATTCGATGTCAAGATTTTGATGGAAATCACGTTTTGAGATCTGTCTGTCTACCTGTGTTAATTTTAAAGCATGAAGGAATTGAGCTAGGAAATTGAAATTTTATATTTATGTGAAGTACCGGTACCTCCCTGAGACGAAGCACGAAGCTTTTGAGCTAAATCGACTAAAAAGTAATAGTACTTTACTGATACACTTTTTCAGTTTTATTAGATTTTCTCAAAATTTGTTTCAATGATTTTTTTTTAAATTCATAAATCAATTATTTTTTAGATGCTTTTTTAAAGGAATATTCTCATTTTGCCCTTGAAATCTTTTGAAGCATACTCTTGTACTACATCCACTGAAACATTCTCAGTTAAATTGTTTTAGTATACCCTTGTCACAATTTTTAGATACGATCAAGGGCGGATACAGGGGGTAATTACCCCCTTTACCCTCCCCCCCCGAGATAAAAAAAAAATACTTTATTTCGAAAAAAAATGTATTTTTAATGTTTAATTTTAAAAATTAATACTTAAAAATTTGATTTGTATTTATATTCTGGCAAACAAGTACAGAATTCGCCTTTAAATTACTGGAATAAAGAAAAAATTGTGTGCTGTGCGACCAGTCACACCAGATTACCAAAAATAAGACATCAATTTTTAAAATTTTTTATATTATTTCTTAAATAATGCCTTTTAAGTGCCTATTTTTACAATAAATGCCCTTTTAAGTGCCTATTTTATTAATTTTTAGTGCTTAGTTGCCTGCCTATTTTAAAGATTTTCAGTGCCTATAAATCCGAGCCCTAGTTATCAGAGTACGAGCTCTGTAGTCCAGAGGTAAAGGGATAATTTATATTTCAATAGAATTGGCTGCCAATCAATTGAAATGAATAGAGAAAAAAGACCTTAAACAAAAAAAAAAGATCAATTCGACAATGTCAAAGCCTTTAGTCGATGATGAAACATTTGAAATTTCACAAAATTCCGAGAATATTTTGTAATTCGAACCTATTAAAAGTTCCATTACATTGCCTGCCCGCCTGTCAAACCCAGAGACTACTTTAACATACTTAAGAAAATCTTAGAAATTTAAATTAATCAATTCATTGTCGTCATCATCAATCAGTGAGTGTTTATGATGATGATTATTATTAACGAATTAAAATTATCAAAACCTATGTTTAAACTCTCTATGATTATTTTTCGTTTTTTTTTTCAGACCCCGCAGGTTGTTATAAAATTTTTTTTTTTTTTAGTTAATAAATCAAACGTCATGTGTTTTTTAATGATACCCCTTGCGCTTCAGGGTGGTTTATGGGTATCTCTCTCATCCCCCCTGAGTCCCTTTAAAGGTTTTAGAGCTCAGGGTTTTCTCTCTAATCATCTGCAAATTCATCAAAATAATATCTTAACATCAGGTGAGAGTACTTATGTAACAAGAGAGAAGAAGTGGATTAAATTAAGTTTGTTCGTTTCGCTTGCCATTGCAGTATAATTTACACATTTTGCCCTTGCTTCTGTTCGTTTCATTTTTTGCACGCTAGGTGCACGCTAGCATAAATTACATTCTGTTCGTCTTCAAACTTGGGCCGGGTAGAAAATGAAGATTTTGTTGCATAATTTGACCCAATGGAATATAGCTTGTGTGAAGGGCGATCACAGCGCCAAAGCCTCAATAGATGACCACCTTTTACCCTGTCGCAATTTTCTCTCACTCAACCCATTTGGATTAAAATAAATTACTTAATTAATATAGAAAAAAAAGATAAGTAAGTATTAAGTTTTATTTCCATTTTTTTCATTAATTTTCTTTGTTATTTTTATTTATTT
>JAKCPI010008861.1:0-25711 GCA_023213315.1 Euborellia annulipes
TCCAGGCTGTCTGGGTATTTTATTATTATGAATTTTCAAAAAATGTTATCTCTTATTTGTGGGCATGGGAACCCGAATAATTTTCCTGAACTCTCAAAAACGTCCTCTAAGGGTGAAAAATTTTATTTCGAAATTCTAACGGGAAGTTGGTCAAATAGAGCGTGAAAGATGGACACTCGTATTAATATATATATATATATAGAAGATATAATTACTAGCTACCCAAAGCCTGATGGAGAAATAAAATAAAAAATATCTACTAGCTGTGCCGCGGGCTCCGCATTTGGTCAGGGGAGGGGGATTTCCCTTTCTTAGGGCGAATATATATTAAATTATTTATTTTAAAGATTTATAGTTGTGTGCAGAAATATTATTGGTAGAGTGTATTAAAAAATCCCACTAATCCTATATTGATCCAGCAAGTATTGTTTTGCTCTGGGAATGATCTCTACCAGGATCGAAAATGATAAGCCGAAATAAAAAAGTTATTTTATTTCAACTTTGATTTGCCTACTAATATAGAATGGAAAGTAGTGGCTTCAAAAGCAACAAAACAAATCAATTTCATTCTTCCTTTGTCCCCATGACCTCCCGTGATTGGAACAAGCTCCCTGCGTCTATCTTCCCCAAAAACCTACAATCTTCAGACTTTCAAGTCTAACCTCAACAGGCATCTTCTCAGTTCCCGCAGTTGAGTTTCCCCTTTATGCTTCTCCTTTTGTTTTTGTTTTCTTCCTGGCTGCATGTGCTAATTGGTCATTATAGGTCTTCGGACCTTATGCACCCATTCCAAAAAAAAAAAAAAAAAAAAGCAGGACCTTTTCAGTTGTTAGATGTTAGATATATAAATTTATTATTTATTAAATTAAACGCACAATCTAAGGGAAAATAAGCAGGCTCAGACATGATTTGTCTATTTTATTATACCAATCCAAACCTCAAAAAAATTAATTACACTTTTTTGATTAGCTCTTTTTTATGTTAGTAAAAAAAAGATTAGTTATTTCATTTATGTCGTGGCCTTTTTATGTACTTTATATTCTTACCTTGAGTTCTGGGGAATTCTTTTCTATCTTTTAGATGCTGGCTGCCCAAGTGTCACTCCTTGAAACGTTGTCTTTAATCTGAAAATAAAAAAGTAAAAGTATTAAGCTAACATGTTATTATTATTACATGTTATTATAATAATTGAATTATTATATTATATTGACTCCATTTCTGAATGCCGTATGCCATTCATTTATTTATTTTTTATATTAAATGATTATGTTATTCCCAATTAATTTAATAATTTTTTTAAGAGATTAAAATGACAACTCACACACAAATGTAATTAAAGAAATAAAATATTATAATATCAATCAAATTAAATCATTTAATATTATTTAAAATAAAACATTAGACTTATAATTGAAAGTAATATAAATACCTTTTATTTAGTTAAAATAATCAAATGAGATTACGAAAGAAATTAACACGCACGAAATGTCAAACTAAACTGGAAGAGGAGACGACCAAAGAATATAGAAAAGAAACCAGTGGCGGATCCAGAGGTGTTTCTCGGGGAGGGTAATCTGGAGTGACTAGTCGCACAGCACACAATTTTTTCTTAATTTCGGTAATTTAAAAGCGCATTCTGTACTTGTTTGACAGAATATAAATACAAATGAAATTTAACCCATTTCTGTAGAATGACCCGTGTATATATATATAATAGAATAAAATGATTGCAATAATGGAGTTGATAATGCTTGGCCTTTTCTTCTTTAATTTCTTGTAACATTTTACTCTCTCTCTCTACTAGGCTAAAGATGCAACAAATAAAAATACTTTTTGAATTGTTGTTTTGAAAATTGATTAATTAATTATTGTCTCAAAATTGAGGGATAGCCGAAAAGGGTTAAATTCGCCTTTGAATAATAAATAATCTCTAAAACTTTAGATACGGATAATATATTGTTTTTACATCTTTTCTATATTTGTGTCGTGCCAAATTTTTTACTTTCTCTTACCCTATATATGAAATATATAGAGAGAGAAAGTATTGCGATCATGTCAAAAATTCGATGTCGAGATTTTGATGGATATACATGTTTTGAGGTCCCCTGAGTCCAAAAAAGTGGGTCCCGCAAATTGGTCGTGTGTGTGTGTGTGTCTGTGTGTCTGTGTGTCTGTGTGTGTGGAACCATTTTTTTAGCATGAAGGAATGAGCTACCGGATTGAAATTTTATATTTAACTTAGGTACCTTTGAAGAATCTCAAAATAAGCTTTTGAACAAAATCGGCCAAAAAGTACTAGTACTTTACTGATGTACTTTTTCAGTTTTTTTCGATTTTCTCAAAATTCCCTCCAAGGATTTTTTTTAAAATTCATAAATGAACTATTTTTTAGATGCTCTTTAAAATGTATATTCTCATTTTGCCGTTGAAATCTTCTGAAGACCACTTTACTCTTGTTCTTCATAGGAAAGATAGAAATGGTTGCCATGGTAACGGAATTTAAATCTTTTTCTTTTTATTAGATTAAAAATCAATTATGCCCTCGGGGCATGGCGTAGAGGTTAGCGTGCTAACCTCATATACCAAACGTCGCGGGTTCGGACCCCAGGCAGTCCGATGATTTTATTTAAGCCAATTGGATACCAAATGGCTTAAATAAGAATGCCTGGACCCCATATATGTATATTTATTAATAACGGATATCGTAAAAAGTCTTATATGGCCTCAGTTGCCGAAAAGACTGTATGAATGTGTGTGTGAGTGTGAGTGTGAATGAGAAAAAAGTGTGAATGTTTTTTTAAAAAAAAAAAAAAAAAAAAAAAATCAATTATTATTTAAATTCCCATTTATTTTTATTTTATTTGTGTCTTTAAATGCTTAGGAGAAAACATATATATCTCTCTCTCTCTCACTTGCAAACATTATCGCCTGTCTCTCCGCCTTCTCTCATAGGCCTAATGTTAATTTCCTATAGGGATTTGTATGTTAATTTCGATTCAAAAGGGGGTCCCCTTTAGAACTTTTTAGGCATTTAAAATTTTTTTTTCCAATTCTTATGAAATTTTGTATTTATTTACGATTCTATATTGTGTATAAAATGTCCAAATATGAGATTAAAATTTTGAAAAATAACCATAGTTTATTTGAAGCAGTCAACATTTAAAATGCAAGTTTGAAACTAAGGTGCTATCGGAAACTAAATATATCTCGACACAAAAAATCTGGTGTGACCAGCACGGTGCACAACTTTCTCTTACCGAAGGGTAAGAGAAAGTTGTGTGCTGTGCGCCAGTCACACCAGATTTTTCAACTTAACTTCCAAGTCGGTGATATACTATAGGGACTGAAATCTTTCCAACCCCTTTAACGTTGTTAGTTGAACAATAATAATAGCTAGACATCACTTTCTTTATTTCCTACAATAAATTTAACCTTTTTATATTTTGAAATTGGATCTCTTTTGAGCGCGCATGTCTATTGATTACCAAGGATACTAAGTGGCCCTTTATTTTTTTTTTTTTCTGTAACTGATGATGATGATTTAAACAGTCGTCATTCATTCTCATGATTTAATCCACCCTCCGACATTGAGCTTTTAGGTTTTCAATCCGAGAGAGAGATAGAGTATGTGTGTAGCCCTGAGGCGATCAGCGGCCAGAAGCAGCTGGAGAGAGAGAGAGAGAGAGTGGGCTTTGTTCCTGAGAGAGTGAGAGAGGGCAAGCAACAACCCCTTGAGCTTGAGTCCTGTGTACAAACAGCCCTTAGGCGCTCTTGTCCTCTCTCTCTCTCTCTCTCTCTCTCTCGCTCTCGCTCTTTGTATCTAACTATCTACGTTACTGAATTCTAATTTTTACCTCCATATTTTGGAAATCTATTACTTTCTCTTACCCATATATGTTAATATATAGTCATAGGCGCGGAACTGGGGGGGAGCAAGGGTACATTGCCCCCCTGGCATCCTATAGGAGGGGGCAGAGGGGGGCAATATATCTTCTTTTATTACATTTATTTTTTTAAAAATGATAGATTTTTACTTTTGAAAAATAAAATCTTTTAAATAAAAAAAAATTAAAAGAGTAAGAAATTCATTTTTTTTCCAAAATATTTTATATAGACCCTATTGAATTTCTAAAAACATTTTATATTGAATTAAAAGAAGAAAATTAAAAATATTTATTTCCTTCAAATAGTATAAATATAGCCTAAAAAAATTTTTGATAAAATCACTAGCAAATTTTTAAAAATTTTAATTTTATTAAAATTGTGATTTTATTTAAAATTTTTAAAGCTTTATAGTAGATTTGTTTTTGTTTTATACTATTTGAACATAAGCTTATTAAATTATTTTAATTTTCTAAAAAGAAATTATTTGCTCCCCCCCCCGATTCAAATTCGTTCCGGCGCCCCTGTAGAAAGTAATATATTCATGCTAAAAATTCGATGTCAAGATTTTGATGGAAATCACGTTTTGAGATCTGTCTGTATACCTGTGTTAATTTTAAAGCATGGAGGAATTTTATATTTATGTGAGGTACTGATACACTTTTTCAGTTTTATTAGATTTTCTCAAAATTTGTTTCAATGATTTTTTTTTAAATTCATAAATCAATTATTTTTTAGATGCTTTTTTAAAGGAATATTCTCATTTTGCCCTTGAAATCTTTTGAAGCATACTCTTGTACTACATCCACTGAAACATTCTCAGTTAAATTGTTTTAGTATACCCTTGTCACAATTTTTAGATACGATCAAGGGCGGATACAGGGGGTAATTACCCCCTTTACCCCTCCCGAGATTAAAAAAAATACTTTATTTCGAAAAAAAATGTATTTTTAATGTTTAATTTTAAAAATTAATACTTAAAAATTTGATTTGTATTTATATTCTGGCAAACAAGTACAGAATGCGCCTTTAAATTACTGGAATAAAGAAAAAAATTGTGTGCTGTGCGACCAGTCACACCAGATTACCAAAAATAAGACATCAATTTTTAAAATTTTTTATATTATTTCTTAAATAATGCCTTTTAAGTCCTATTTTTACAATAAATGCCTTTTAAGTGCCTATTTTATTAATTTTTAGTGCTTAGTTGCCTGCCTATTTTAAAGATTTTCAGTGCCTATAAATCCGAGCCCTAGTTATCAGAGTACGAGCTCTGTAGTCCAGAGGTAAAGGGATAATTTATATTTCAATAGAATTGGCTGCCAATCAATTGAAATGAATAGAGAAAAAAGACCTTAAACAAAAAAAAAAGATCAATTCGACAATGTCAAAGCCTTTAGTCGATGATGAAACATTTGAAATTTCACAAAATTCCGAGAATATTTTGTAATTCGAACCTATTAAAAGTTCCATTACATTGCCTGCCCGCCTGTCAAACCCAGAGACTACTTTAACATACTTAAGAAAATCTTAGAAATTTAAATTAATCAATTCATTGTCGTCATCATCAATCAGTGAGTGTTTATGATGATGATTATTATTAACGAATTAAAATTATCAAAACCTATGTTTAAACTCTCTATGATTATTTTTCGTTTTTTTTTTCAGACCCCGCAGGTTGTTATAAAATTTTTTTTTTTTTTTAGTTAATAAATCAAACGTCATGTGTTTTTTAATGATACCCCTTGCGCTTCAGGGTGGTTTATGGGTATCTCTCTCATCCCCCCTGAGTCCCTTTAAAGGTTTTAGAGCTCAGGGTTTTCTCTCTAATCATCTGCAAATTCATCAAAATAATATCTTACAAAGCGGGCATCAGGTGAGAGTACTTATGTAACAAGAGAGAAGAAGTGGATTAAATTAAGTTTGTTCGTTTCGCTTGCCATTGCAGTATAATTTACACATTTTGCCCTTGCTTCTGTTCGTTTCATTTTTTGCACGCTAGGTGCACGCTAGCATAAATTACATTCTGTTCGTTTCAAACTTGGGCAGGGTAGAAAATGAAGATTTTGTTGCATAATTTGACCCAATGGAATATAGCTTGTGTGAAGGGCGATCACAGCGCCAAAGCCTCAATAGATGACCACCTTTTACCCTGTCGCAATTTTCTCTCCTCAACCCATTTGGATTAAAATAAATTACTTAATTAATATAGAAAAAAAAGATAAGTAAGTATTAAGTTTTATTTCCATTTTTTTCATTAATTTTCTTTATTATTTTTATTTATTTAAGGATCAACGATTTCAAAACAAGCCAAGACAAAATGACTGAAGGTTATTTAAGAATTTAATTGTAGCGAAATAGAGTCCCGAAGAGTTAATCCATTTTCTTCACCTTGAATTCTCTGATTATAATGATAATTATCATATTCTAAATCATTTTCAGGCAATGTGTTTATTTATTTATTTTTATTTATTTAAGGATCAAAGTTATAAAAATGACAACTGAAGGTTAGGTGGACTCATTTCATGACTTGAAACGAACAGATAGAAAAAGTTGCACTTTTTGTTCTAGGCAGTTTGGGTATAGTGAGGGACAATATTAAGTCCCACCCAAGCGTTTTCTTCTTGTGATTATTTCATTGTTTTTAAAAAAATATTAAATATTTTTTAATGGAAACTTTCATGGTTCAAACCTAGAAAAATTCCAAAAAAGATTTTCATTTTCTTTTATAAAAACAATGAAATAATCACAAACGCATGGGTGGGACTTAATATTTACCCTCATTGTACCTTTTGACCTAGATGCAAACAAAAATCTGGTGTGACAAGCACAGAACACAACTTTCGATTACCGAAGGTAAGAGAAAGTTGTGTGCAGTGCGACCAGTCACACCAGATTTTTTTTTTTTAACACACTTTTTTCTCATTCACACTCATCACCCCTTCACACAGTGTTTTCGGCAACTTAGGCCATATAAGACTTTTATGATAACCGTTGTAATGAATATATCTATTGGGGTCCAGGTTTTGCTATTTAAGCCATTTGGTATCCAAATGGATTAAATAAAATCATCGGACTGCCTGGGGTCCGAACCCGCGACGGGTCGCGACGTTTGGTATAGAAGGTAGGCACGCTACCAACTACACCAAGCCTGAGGGCTTTAATAATTTTTATAAATGATGTGTTTATTAAATTCCTAATTTAACATAACTTTCTTTATACATCAAATAGCTAATTATATGTTAAAAAACTCATTTATTTTTAAACTCGAAGGTTAAATGTGTTCTTGTTTAATATATCGATGAAGTATTATCAGCCGGATAAGTTTGCTTGTTGACTAGATGTGAAGCAAGAGTAAAAAAAAATAGTAAAAAAATTCTCAAATGTTATTATTGTCTATTTTTTTTTTTTTTTACTAAACAACTAAAAAATTAATTAATAATGTTGTTTGTTTGTTTTGCATGGTCATATCAATCCTCTTTTAATTAATATCATATTTTTTTTTATAATTAGCATTGATATGATTTTTTATTATTAGTTTTAATTAATAGGAAATGTCAACTTCGTAGGATCCTACATAACTAACTATTCATTCCTTGTTGTTGTGGTTTGTCAGAGAACAATAAACAAATAGCAATTGTCAATGTTCCATAATTGCTGTTGTTTTGTAGGGTAATAGGAGAGAGAGAGAGAGAGGGCAATTTAAATGTAATTTCAAACTCGAATGAAGGGAAAATAGATGGAGAGCCAGGTGAGTGAAAGAGAGAGAGAGAGAGAGGGTAGGGACGCCGGTTTGGGGATGATTATTTTATTTATTATATAAAGGTGAGTTATCATTATTCTACTCTCTATATGATGGGAGGAGTTGAAACAAGTCGGGTGGTCAACTTTGCTGGTCAATTACTAATAATTAACAAATCAGGGGTAATTAAGAAAAAGGGGGACCTACGGGGGCGGGCCCAAAAAGTAGGTACTAGGTAAATAGACGCAAGTAAACTCTAAATAATTTTTTATGCGATAACATTAACTTTTCTTTGGCTGGCAAAGTGAATAAACTAAAGGTCAGTTGCTTCACTTCTAATAAATTTACAAAATTATTAGCGCAAACCATCAATATAGTAGACAAGACGCTTAACCTTCAAGTTAAAAAAAAAGTTTTTTCACATATAATTAGCTATGAAAAAAAAAAAAAATATTATTGAAACAGAGATCAAGATCTTCTTAAATTATGTGAAACACAGGAAGTTACTTGGATGTGTGTCTCCAGGTGATATTGGACGGTATATTTAGAGACCGGAAAAAAGTCTCTTATTTTCGGAAAAGAGTCGCCTTAAAAGTCTATTCTTTTTTACTTTCTCTTACCTCTATATATCTTAATATATACTAGAGAGAGAAAGTATTGGTTTCATGTCAAAAATTCAATGTCGAGATTTTGATGGATATATATACCTTTTGAGGTCCCCCGAGTCCAAAAAAGTGGTTTTCGCGACATGGTATATAGGCCTAAATAAATTTAGTATCATTAAAGTCTATATGGTGTAAGAAGCCGAAAAGACTAAAAAAAATCTGGTATTGAATTGGATACCAATAAATTGAAATAAATAGAGACAGAGTCTAAATGGACTCAGATGCCGAAAAAAAACCTTAAATAAATTATTAAAAAAAAAAAAAACTTAAATGCCCTCAGTAGCCGAAAATGCAAAACAAAAAAAAAAATATATTATACTCGTATTAAAAAATTTGAACAAAATTTGTCAATAAAGCAAGTGCGGATACAAGGGGGGGGGGGGGTAAAGGGGGTTTACCCCTGGATTTGAAACTTTAAAAAAAAAATGTATTTTTAATGTAAAATTTTAAAAATTAATACTTCAAAATTTGATTTATATTTATATTCTGGCAAACAAGTACAGAATGCGCCTTTAAATTACCGAAATTAAGGAAAAAATGTGTGCTGTGCGACCAGTCACTCCAAATCACCCCCCCCCCGAGAAACACCTCTGGATCCGCCACTGCATTAAAGTAGCATTTTTCAAAAAAAAAAGTCGCTGAGAGGCACAAAAACGCCAAAAAAGTCGGAAAAGTCGTTTTTGAAAATGTCAAAAAAACGTTTCTTTTTGTGAGATCAGTAGAGATATCTAAGAAAATCAGAAATTGATTTAATTTCATTATTTTTATTTCTGAAATCTTTTTCAGGATTTATTCAAATTAATTGGTATTTTTAATAAATAAATTTTGGTCGATCAAGGAGGGAAGTCAATCCTCTCTATGACTTTTAGAACGAAAAGCGAGATTTCTACCTCTCTAATATGGGGCCCAAGGTTTTTAATTTTGTTAATTACAAATATAGTGTGACTAAGAAAGAGAGAGGCCTAATTTGAAATTTTCCTCTTGATTAAAAAAAAGAAAGGTTTTTTTCATTAATTAAAAGATGAATAGGATTTCAACTGAGATAGTATGTACCAACTGATTCTGATGGTGGTTTTGTTTCCGACTTCAAAGAGAGAGAGAGAGAGAGAGTGTGTGTGTACTCATCTCCGAGAAAACAACAGGTGTTGGTGACAGCAACAACATTCTCTTTCTCTCCCTGTGAGGTCACCCTTGCAAAAAGGGAAAGTAATATATAGCTAGGTATAATAATAATAAATTCAATTTAAACAAAATATCTCCCTGCTCTTCTTTTACTAATTCTTTAGTCTAAATTCTTTAAAAATAAAAATCGTTCTGTCACGTTCATATGGCGAGTTCAATTTTCGGGGATCATTTAGGCTTCGCTGGAGGGAAGAAGCACAACCACCAAGATCGTTCATAAAAAGGTGCACTGCTGAGCGCTGGTGGCCAGTAAGAACAAGAATAGGGAACGTCGCCTTTGAGTTTTCTTATTTGTTTAATTAATTATTATATATTCTAATTGACCAATAAATGTGAAAAATCTGATGTGATGGTTGCACAGCACACAACTTTCTCTTACCTTCGGTAATTGAGAGTTGTATTCTGTGCTTGTCACACCAGATTATTGGGGTACCTAGTTTAAATATAAAATTTGAACCTCCTATCTTCACTGTCACACAAACCATTTTGCGGAACCCCTTTTTTATACTAAGAGATTGGTAGAGCCCTCGGGCCTTGGTGTAGTGGTTATCATGCTGGCTGGCCATTTGTACTAAGGGTATCGGGTTCGTATCACGTCCCATGAGACAAGAATTTATTTAAATTGTATTGGCTACCAAACAATTTAAATGGACCCTGTTATGCAATGGTATGTCAAAGACCAAAAAATTCAAAAATGAGTTAAGCACCCTTTTTAGACTCGGAGGGCCTTAAAACGTGTAATATATAGATATTAATATAATTGGTAATGGGCCATTCATTAATTACGTAAGGGTCTTGAGGGGGGGGGGGTTAAGAAAATCTCTACATGTCCTTATGTAGGGGGGAGGGTCGTAAAACTTATTCTTACGTAATACTTTTTGAATCAAAATTCAATACAAAGAATCTAATTTCATTTTGGATTCCCAATAGTTTCCTTTTATTTTATAGTGTACAATGTAATTTAAATTCTATTTTAATAATTATTATTGATGATAGCACTCACCCAGGACTGAATGTATTCAGGAAAGGTGTAAACAGGCCACTGCAGTCCAATAGAAAAACAAAATATATAAAAATATATAATTTATTTAAATTTCAACTTCTCAAACCGCCTGGTTTCGACCGAACTAACTAGATTTTTAATTTATCAATCATTAATTGAACATTCAAAATTTTTTCAAAGAAAATATAATTGTAAAATTGTATAATTGTAAAATAATAAAATATAAAATACCAATAGATGCCGCAGGTATTTATTTTTAAAAAATTATATTTTCTTTGAAAAATTTTGAATGTTCAATTAATGATTGATAAATTAAAATCTAGTTAGTTCACTCAACACGGGCATGAGCAGGGTTACCACGCGTCCTACTTTCGGTAGGACAGTCCTACAATCACAATGAATGTCCTACGTCCTACAATGAAGCCTAATGTGTCCTACTTTGAAAATAAAATATTAAGTTGGTTTTTATAAGTCTGTATAATCGATTTCTAAACGCCCGGATGAAAGAAATAAGTGTTCAGTAGAGTTAATCAAAGCGGAATTGCTTGTAAGCGTTAATTGTAAAGAAAATTGCGTACAATTTTATGAGAAAGTTCGAAACAACATTAAATTATTAAAATGCGCGAAGAGTGATGAAAAATATAAGTTCAGACATTGAATGTAGTCATTAAATAAATAACTTAAAATAAATTAGCAATATCTTCACCTAAAATATATATATATATATATATATATATGTCCATTTCCTATTGTCCTACATTGAGCATTTTAATATGTGGCAACCCTGGTCATGAGAGACGGTTGGCAGATAAATCTAGGGAGATCTAGAGATTTGTGGATGCACTCACACCCTTAAGGTAAATATTAATGTAAATAAAAAATAAAACTTTTAGACCTAATGTAATGCATTCACAAATTTTCTAGATTTCTTCTCACTGAGGAAGACGTGCGGCAGTGCGGTCGAAACCAGGCGGTTTGAGAAGTTGAAATTTAAATAAATTATATATTACTTTCTCTTACCTATGTATATATGTAATATATATATAGAGAGAAAGTATTGGATTCATGTCAAAAATTCGATGTCGAGATTTTGATGGATCTTCACGTTTTGAGGTCCCCTGAATCCAAAAAAGTGGTTTTCGCGACATGGTCTGTCTGTGGGTGGGTGGGTGGGTGGGTGGGTGGGTGGGTGTGTGTGTGGGTGTGTGTTCAATTTTAAGGATGAAGGAATTGAGCTACGAGGTTGAAATTTTATATTTAAGTTAAACACCTCCCGGGACCGGAAAAATAAGCTTTTAATCAAAATCGGCCAAAGAGTACTAGTACTTTACTGATGTACTTTTTCAGTTTTTTTCGATTTTCTCAAAATTTGCTCCAACGATTTTTTTTAAAATTCAAAAATCAATTATTTTTTTAG
This sequence comes from Euborellia annulipes, assembly GCA_023213315.1. Classification (NCBI taxonomy): domain Eukaryota; kingdom Metazoa; phylum Arthropoda; class Insecta; order Dermaptera; family Anisolabididae; genus Euborellia; species Euborellia annulipes. The sequence continues at coordinate 11,892 of JAKCPI010008861.1, forward strand.
ATGTTCTTTAAAATGTATATTCTCATTTTGCGATTGAAATCTTCTGAAGACCACTTTACTCTTGTATTTCATAGGGAAGATAGGAGAAATGGTTGCCATGGTAACAAAATATAAATATTTTGTTATCATGGCAACCATTTCTCCTATCTTCCCTATGAAATACAAGAGAAGATTTCAATGGCAAAATGAAAATATACATTTTAAAGAGCATCTAAAAAATAAAGTACTAGTACTCTTTGGCCGATTTTGATTAAAAGCTTATTTTCACGCCCTAGGTGGGTGCCTAACTTAAATATAAAATTTCAACCTCCTAGCTCAATCCCTTCATGCTTTAAATTGAACCCAGACACACAGACAGACCATGTCGCGAAAACCACTTTTTTGGATTCAGCGGTCCTCAAAACGTGAAGATCCATCAAAATCTCGACATCGAATTTTTGACATGAATCCAATACTTTCTCTCTCTATATATATTACATATATACATAGGTAAGAGAAAGTAAAACCAAATAATTGATAAAATTAGAGCGAGATAAAGTCTTAGGTAAGAAAGGGGGGAGGGGGGTTCGAGAAATCTTATGTATACTTACATGGGGGTAGGGGGTTAAAAATGACTAAAATTGTCCTTACATAATTAATGAATGGCCCCTAAGAGCCCTCGGGTCTTGGTGTAGTGGTTATCATGTTGGCCATTTGTTAAATTGTATTGGCTACCAAACAATTTAAATAAGCGACGTAGTCTAAATGACTTTCGATGCCGAAAAAAACCTTATAAATTTTAAATAAATAAATAAAATAATATATAGGTAAGAGAAAGTACCGTAAAAAATAGAGACTTCATCTAATTATTATTATTTTTTAAAAAAAATTTCCCAAAAAAAAAAAAAAAAAAAAAAAAATAATTTAATAATTGGTTACCAATTTAATTATCGCTCAGAATGGGAAGCTCGTCACTAAGAAAGATATCAACCAACAAGATGGGTTTTCGTGAAATTTTAATGAAAAACTCGAAATCCCACTTCGGTATAGTCCAAAAACGACTGACTGCGAATTATCATATGTTACCCCAGAGGAATAGTTAGGTTCCTGATTGGCTATAGTATGTGCTTAATCTCATCTACATGTACATCCCATCAAATTTCGTTATCAAAATCCGCTCCATTACTCAAATTGAAAAAATTAAATAGTGCAATCGGATCTGTAAGATTTTTTCACCTAGGGTGAAAGAAGGTATTATATTATTATTTTTTTTTTTTTATCTCTAAGTATACATTACTTAATTAACCTGATCTCTTTTATGCTCTTCTCCCTTCTCTCTCTCTCTCAAGCTTAGGAAAAAGAGAGGGGATTTGCAAACACACGTGACTAACAAATTGAAATGGATTCAAATAAGGGAAAGAGGGCTGACTGGCAGGCTACTTTGATCATAGATATTTAATCAATTCCCCTCCCTAATCACTAGGAAATTAATTTTTCAAATGACGTCTAGCTTAAAAGTTCAATTATAAAATAATATATTATGTTAATTTGAAAAAAAAAACTTCTGTGAACAGTAAATTTCTCTTAGTATTATCTTCTAAGTATCGCTTAATCACACCAAATTTTTAATATTTAAATTCACAAATATAAAAGTAAAAAAGAAGGAAAAATTGGTGATGTTCAGGTATAAAAATTAATTGGTTACCTTTTTTAAAAAAATTTCTAAAGAAAATATATCCCTAATGAATAATGTATTAATATTATCATCATTCTAATCAGAGCATCCTATCTTTTTGGAATAATTTTGTTATAAAAGAGGATATTTATATTTATAAGAAATGTTGACGTCATGATAATTAAATCCTTATTATAAGATTTCTATCAGATCAACTAACAGCTCTGGCTTTTGAGAGCAGTTTCATTTAAAATTTCTTCATAAAATTCTTGTTACGTCTCCGTTGATAATTATATTAAAAAATTTTTAATAAATAGCCGGCCATAAAAATCGCTTTTTTGTAAAAAAAGTCGCAAAAGTCGTCAAAATTGACAAAAGTCAAGACTTTTTTCTATTCTATAATAAGGATGTGGGATGTATTGACAGCCACATCCTTATATAATAATCCAGCAATCATTATATTAGTCTACAATATGTAATTATTTAACTATGTAGCATAGGCGTAGCCACGGGGGGGGGTTTTGGGGGTTCAAACCCCCCATTGGACCCAAGCTATGACTAGATATTTAAGCTCTATAATACAAAATACTTTTTCTCTCTATATATTTCATATATAGGGTAAGAGAAAGTAAAATATAATAATTTTCTCTAGCTTAAAAAAAAAAAATTAAATAAAACGCAAAAAATTCGAGAAAATTCAAAATTTTCCCCTTGAAAAGAATTGATTTTTTGTTATGCTTTATAAAAAATTAAAGCCGCTTAAAATTGATTAAATCTCGCAAATGAAAAATAATAAAAATTATTATATAAATAAATTTTTTATTTTATTTCTTAAAGAGGTCTGAGATAGGAGTCTGGTCAAGAGAAACACATAGAGACACACCCCGGTATTTTAGGGCCATATACATAAAATTAAGAGATTTGCATTGTTTATTGCCTGATACGAGTTGATTGAAAAATTGCGGGACTCAATTAAGAAAGGGCGGGCCCGAGCCACCTCGAGGGGGGCCCAGGGGGGGCGAAGCGAAGGTGGGAGTAAGTGGCCAGTCATATATTTCATTAGGACGCCCTATACTGCCCCATTAGTCGGGGGGGGAGAAATAACCCTAAACCCCCCCATCAAAATTTCTGGCTACGCCTATGCTATGTAGTATTATAATTTAAATTATAAAAAAAAAAAAAATAGAAAGAAAAAGAGTTAAAAGAAAAGAAATATATTTAGTCTTCATCCTGACATTAAATACACCAAGACTCTCTAAAATAAAATATAAGATTTGTTCGTTTGCTTGCCATTGCAGTATAATTTACATATTTTGCCCTTCTGTTCGTTTCATTTTTTGCACGTTATATACATATAGGCCTATATGGTATATATATGTAGGATCCAATTCTAAATGTATTTATATAAAATAACTTGCTCTCTTTTAGGTGATCCAAAAGCCACGCAGCTAGTATATAGTATATAAGATTGCACGCTAGCATAACTTGCATTCTGTTGGTTTGACACTTGGGCTGGCTGGAGCAGAAAAAGATTTTGCTGCTGCATAAATAGACCCAATCGAATTCTGGTGTGAATTGTGCAGGGCGATCTCAGCGCGAAAGCTTTAGTAGATGCAGTGGCGTACCGATGGGGGGGGGGGGCGGTCCGCCCCAGGCTCCGAGCCGGCATAGGCCCCCACATATTTATAAACCAAAATTTAATGAAAATTTCTCTTTGAGAGGCCCCAGGGCCTTTGAGGTTCAGGAATATACAGTATTTTAAAAATATTTTTGTGTATGGAGGAGAGGGATATTTAAAGATCAGCACCCCCCCCCCAAAAAAAATTCCATATAAGGCCCCCTCTTCTAGTGCCGCCCCAGGCCCCCAACTGCCTCGGTACGTCTTTGAGTAGATGACCACCTTTTCTCTCGAACTCACTTCAAATAACAGCTAATTAATATCGGTAAAAAAGATAAGTTTTAAGCTTTATTTTCATATTTTTCTTTTTCATTAATTTTCTTTATTATTATTAATTATTTTTATTTATTTAAGATTCAATATAAAAATGACAACTGAAGGTTAAGTTAGGTTATTAAAAACTCATTTTGCAAGTTCATGACCAATCGAACAGATAGTAAAAGTTGCACTTTTTGTTTTAGGCAGTTTGGGTAATTTTGCACCTTTTAGACCTAGATAGCGTGCCTTGACAGCTTTGCAGTTTTTACCATGTCAGGAGAAACGAACAAACTTATAGTTTTTATTTGTTTGGGTTCATTTGCATCTCAAATAAATTTCTCTTCGGTAGTTAATTAAATCTTATTTTTTACCAATTAACAAAATAAATATATTTAGGCCTAATTATTCACAGGCCCAATTCTAAATGTACGATATTTAATAAATATAAAATAATTTCTACTCTTTTGGGCGGAGGAGGCAATGGCTAAGGCCGCTAAGCTGAGGATTACGGAGTCGGAAGTCTCAACACGGCTCGGGTTCGAATCCAGCTTGCCGCAAATAATTCAAACATCCTGCCGAAGTCTCCTCTTAGGGTAGGTAGGGGAATAGCCCCACCGTGATATCACAAAGGGCCTAATCGGCCTAAGTGTGTTCCCTCTCTGGAAACGGCTCTTTACCCTACTCTTTTGGGCGGTCCAAGAGCCATGCAGCTAGTAAACTATAAGATTGCATAACATATGACATTTGAATATTCCCCACTTCACCTTCCCCGGTTAATTTATCACCATCTGTTTGTAGGTGTGTGCGTCTGAAAGCATAAGTTTCTTTTAAGATGGCCTGCAGGGCTGTTGAGGGTTCTTCCTACTCGTGTCCTGTCTCTCTGTCTGTCTATCTATGCGTATATCCCTCCTCCTATACTACGTAGATACACCCACTCCCCTCTCTCTCTCAAATGATTTAATTATAATGATTAAGTTTTAAAATGTTGGTACCTATATATCTTTCAAAGAGAGAAGAATTTTTCTCCAAACGTTCCTGGCATGTTTTCTTAAAACGAGATAGAGAGAGAGGGCGATTCTCTCTCTCTCTCTCTCTCTTGGTGGTTTCTTTTTTTTTTATTTAATAATATAATAGCAGGAATTAGTTGTTTTTTTTTTTTGTTGATTCCAAAGGTGACACGAAAATATCATCAACATATTATTATTGAAAATATTTTTGCATATATTTTGTTTATTAGGCTATCAAAATTTTAATTTACATTTCGAAATTGTTTTCGAAAATTTAAAATAAAAAAAAAATGAAAAAAAATAAACATGGATATCGAAAATATGAAGAGAACGAATACTAAGAGAAAAAAAATATATAAATTTGAAATTACATAAAGATATACACTGTTAAAAATTTTCGAACAATATTCATACACATGTATAGGAAGTCTGTTACACAAACTGTTTATGAATATTCATTTTGGGTATATGAGAAAGGTCATATACCAAAAATGAACTTTCACAAACCCAGATATGAAATTTTTCATATTCGGGTATATGAAGAAATTCATTTTTGGTATATGAAATTTAATTTACGGGTTTATGAAAAATAATATACTTTTTTGTGAAAAATGAAAGTTATTATTAGTAGAACTTTTAAATATAGACCACATATTTGTATTAAATATTTATTAAAAATATATAAATACTGTACAAATCTATATATTTTTAATAATTATTTAATACAAATATGTGGTCTATAATTAAAAGTTCTCCTAATAATAATATTTCAAACCACAAAAGCTTTAATAAACAAAAATTAAAGTCCTTACGAGTTTATAGTTTATAGTTTTTCTTTATGTATTCATAAAGAAAAGACATTGAAAGAAAACAAAAAAGAGATGCCGAAACTTTCCTTTAATTATACAAAAATTTTACGTTCCTGAACCAATGGCGGGGGAAAAAAGGGCAGGGGGTAGGGAATATTTCTCATCCCGTCTCAGGCGGCAAAAATTTTTAAAATTGAATTGCCTACCAATCAATTTAAATAAATAAGGACGGCGTTTAACCAGAGATGCCGAAAAAGACCTTAAATTAATAGTTTTGGAGTTATTTACAAAAAAATACTAAAAAAAAAAAATTGAACGACTATTACAAGAGAAAGACCTAGGCGGAGGGAATATTTTCATGTTCTGATCTAATTAAAACAATTCCCACTCAAATGTGTTTCTTGTTGTTTGAATCATACACAGTTTCTAGGAAAATAATTGGATGATGTTATGCATGAAGGATCCAAGCGCCATTTTGATCGAAATTGAGACATGACCACCATCTTATAGGGAAAAAGATCTCTTTATTTAAATCACAACATTATTACTCTGTGCACTTTTTTTATATAAAACAAGAAAAAAAGTCATTGTCATTGGTTTTGTTTACAAGTTTGCAAATGAAATGCCCCCTATCTCAGATTTAGATTAATGGCGCTTGGTTCCTTCATGCATAACATCATCCAATTATTTTCCTAGAAACTGTGTATGATTCAAACAACAAGAAACACATTTGAGACAATGTTATTGCAAACTCTAGGTTGTTTCCAAAATTGTCTCCCAGATGTAGCCGAATCATCGTCATCATCTACAATTTGTTTACACCTTAATTGTATCAAAAACGGAGATGAAACGGATCGTCACCAGGAATGAATAATTCATGGCCAATCGGTAAATGGGATTAGCCAAAGGGAAGGGAAGGAAGGAAGGAAGCGAAGGCTAAATTGTCCCTTTTGAGGACTCTTGGAGTTCCCGAGGGACTGCGATACTTGTAAGCCCGAGAGGCATTTGGACGTTCGCCACTAACACGATTATCTTGATCCCTCTGCTCTTCTTGATTGATTGCTCTGCTTATTATTTACGAATGGACAAAACAACCCACCTAATGGGATCACTGTTTCTTCTCCTTCTCAAATACTTGCATATGACTACCTAGCTACGCCGCTTGGCTAAAACAATTGTAGCTTTTGAGCAAAATAACAGATTTAGTCGTCGTAGCTATTGGTGCTTTTGATCTTTGAATAAATAAACATTTAGGCTAATTTCATTAATATTGGCAAGTTTTTCAGGGAAAATACTCCCTCTCTTACATTTATTTGGTCTAAAAAAGGTGGCAGAAAGCAATTTGATCGAGATATATATAGATGGCAAAAATCTTTCGCCTGACCTATTCTAATTGAGAAAAGTAAAGAAATTAATTAAATAGAGTTGAAAAAATAATTAATATTTGTAATGATAATTGTTTATTTTTAATTACTAATAGTTATATAGTACAGTCGAATTTTTTTTAAAACAATTCTCAATTAAATTACTTGTAAGCTTAGATGTTAAATAAAGCATATGTTAAATGATTTAAAGAAGATTGCAGCCAGCCAATCCCTTATCTCTCTCTCTTGGTTTTGCCTCTAGCACTGATAAATAGAATTAGTGAAATAGAACAATCAATAGAGAGGAAAGTTACTATGTAGTGCTGTTGCCTCCTCTAACAGCAAAGGGAGAGAGAAAGAGAGACTTACTCTCTGAAGGAGCTGTCTTGTAATCAAATTAACAAACATGGAAATTCTTGAGGGAGAAACAGAGAGAGAGAGATATCAAATCTTGAAGGTAATATAAAATTTACCTCTGAGAAGGTAAAGTTAAGTGATGAGGTCTGATGAATTCATTTTTCTTCGCTTTTCAAATTCCCCCTTCAGTACTAAAAGGTTTTCTTGGAAACGGCTGATAATTGTTGATTGACAATCGCAACTTTCTCATTTGCTATAGCAACTTGCGACTGTATTATAATATTTTTTACTTTCTCTTACCTATGTATATATGTAATATATATAGAGAGAGAAAGTATTGGATTCATGTCAAAAATTCGATGTCGAGATTTTGATGGATCTTCACGTTTTGAGGTCCCCTGAATCCAAAAAAGTGGTTTTCGCGACATGGTCTGTCTTTGTGTGTGTCTTTGTGTGTGCTGTCAACAAAATATCTCAAGAACGAAAAGAGCTAGGAAGTTGAAATTTTATATTTAAGTTAGGCACCCCCATGGGACGTGACACGAAGCTTTTGATCAAAATCGGCCAAAAAGTACTAGTACTTTACTGATGCACTTTTTCAGTTTTTTTCGATTTTCTCAAAATTTGCTCCAACGATTTTGTTTAAAATTCAAAAATCAATTATTTTTTAGATTGCTCTTTAAAATGTATATTCTCATTTTGTGATTGAAATCTTCTGAAGACCACTTTACTCTTGTACTTCATAGAAAAGATAGGAGAAATGGTTGCCATGGTAACAAAATATAAACATTTTGCCATACTTATAAATTTTACATCTTGAAAATCGAATGTACCGTACTGTCGGAAACTAAATACATGTCGACACAAAAAAATCTGGTGTGACAAGCACAGAACACAACTTTCGATTACCGAAGGTAAAAGAAAGTTGTGTGCTGTGCGCCAGTCACACCAGATTTTTTAAATATTAGGGCTTTATATGTAGAACTCGACACTGATTAGTTTTTTGCTGGTTACATCAGATTATTATAATATAAGCAAATTCTCTAAACAATAAATAAAAATAAAATTGCCCTAACGAATTAATAAACGAAAATTCTCAACCACCATAATTTAATAATCTTATAATATTCCGCCTACGATCTTCCAATGAAGAGGAAAAAAAAAAGATATAGATCGGTCTCTTTTTTATAAAATGAGCCCCACCAAGATCTAGATCTCATCTTTTGATTAGCATAAACATCTCAGGCCAGGCGAGGGGTCATTTGTCAAGAGAGATAATGCTATAGTAATGTGTATTTAATAATATTGAGTTATTTTTATAACCGATCATTTTCCCCTTTTCTAACCTGAAATTAGTTAATAATGCCAAGTATTCGAATGCCCTAAAGGCAAGAGAAAAAGAGAGAGAAAGGGTTTAAAAAAGGGTTACAAATAAAATCCTATACCTGAAAAGCTTACCTCTAAACTTTGAATTTTTTAATTTTAATTATCACTTTCTAAATATTACAATACAAAATTTTTTATCATAATTAAAAGATATGGAATATAAAAATCTCTAAAAATTGGATATCATATCACCACATTTTTGGCCGAAATAATACAAAATTTGAGAGATTTTTGAAAAGTTTGATTTATACTCTCAACAGAGTAACGAAACGTTGCACTCCCTTCATATAAGAGGATTCACTCACATGCCCAGAAGTTCGAGCAAATTTATGAGATCATCTGAGAACAATAAAAAGGTGGCTGCCGAGGCAAATAGACTTTTAAACATTTAGGCCTATATCTTGAATAAATGAAAAACTCAATAAATAATCCACTATAATAATCTATATATAGCTGAATTCAGTAGAAAAACTCCATATCCTCATCGAAAAGACTGTATTTATGCGTGTGTGAATATGAGTGTGAATGAGAAAAATGTGATGGTTAAAAAAAAAAAAAAAAATATATAACTTATACATATACTGGTGGAAACTAAATATATATCGACACAAAAAAAATCTGGTGTGACAAGCAACTTTCGATCAAGGGCGGATACACTGGGCCTCAGCGTTTTTTTTTTTTACGGAAAAAGTGGGCCGCACACAAGGGCGGATACAAGGGGGGGGGGGTAAAGGGGGTAATTTCCCCTCCCCTCGCGATTTGCGAAAAATATTTTTTTTGGGAAAAAAATTGTATTTTTAAAATAAAATTTTAAAAACTCTTACTTAAAAATGATTTATATATATATATATATATAGTAGAGTCCCGTTAATCCGAACTAATTGGGACCGAGGGTCGTTCGGATTATCGGGAAGTTCGGATTAACCGGAATTGTAAGCTTGAATTAGTTAATTTTGATAATAAAATCGTATTTATAACGTTGTAAACCGTGAAACTTGTCAGTGATACAGAGGCGTACCGAGGCAGTTGGGGGCCTGGGGCGGCACTAGAAGAGGGGGGCCTAATATTGAATTTTTTTTTTGGGGGGGGTGCTCATCTTTAAATATCCTCCTCCATACACAAAAATATTTTTAAAATATCGTACATCCCTGAACCCCAAGGGCTCCGGGGCCTCTCAAAGAGAAATTTTCATTAAATTTTCTTTTTTTTATCTAAATTTTTCCGTTTTTACTTGAGCCCTGAGGGCCCCGGGGCCTCTCAAAGGGAAATTTTCATTAAATTTTGCTTTTTTTATCTAAATTTTTCCGTTTTTTACTTGAGCCCTGAGGGCCCCGGGGCCTCTCAAAGGGAAATTTTCATTAAATTTTGCTTTTTTTATCTAAATTTTTCCGTTTTTTACTTGAGCCCTGAGGGCCCCGGGGCCTCTCAAAGGGAAATTTTCATTAAATTTTGCTTTTTTTATCTAAATTTTTCCGTTTTTTACTTGAGCCCTGAGGGCCCCGGGGCCTCTCAAAGGGAAATTTTCATTAAATTTTGCTTTTTTTATCTAAATTTTTCCGTTTTTTACTTGAGCCCTGAGGGCCCCGGGGCCTCTCAAAGGGAAATTTTCATTAAATTTTGCTTTTTTTATCTAAATTTTTCCGTTTTTTACTTGAGCCCTGAGGGCCCCGGGGCCTCTCAAAGGGAAATTTTCATTAAATTTTGCTTTTTTTTATCTAAATTTTTCCGTTTTTTACTTGAGCCCTGAGGGCCCCGGGGCCTCTCAAAGGGAAATTTTCATTAAATTTTGCTTTTTTTTATCTAAATTTTTCCGTTTTTTACTTGAGCCCTGAGGGCCCCGGGGCCTCTCAAAGGGAAATTTTCATTAAATTTTGCTTTTTTTTATCTAAATTTTTCCGTTTTTTACTTGAGCCCTGAGGGCCCCGGGGCCTCTCAAAGGGAAATTTTCATTAAATTTTGCTTTTTTTATCTAAATTTTTCCGTTTTTTACTTGAGCCCTGAGGGCCCCGGGGCCTCTCAAAGGGAAATTTTCATTAAATTTTGCTTTTTTTATCTAAATTTTTCCGTTTTTTACTTGAGCCCTGAGGGCCCCGGGGCCTCTCAAAGGGAAATTTTCATTAAATTTTGCTTTTTTTTATCTAAATTTTTCCGTTTTTACTTGAGCCCTGAGGGCCCCGGGGCCTCTCAAAGGGAAATTTTCATTAAATTTTGCTTTTTTTTATCTAAATTTTTCCGTTTTTTACTTGAGCCCTGAGGGCCCCGGGGCCTCTCAAAGGGAAATTTTCATTAAATTTTGCTTTTTTTATCTAAATTTTTCCGTTTTTACTTGAGCCCTGAGGGCCCCGGGGCCTCTCAAAGGGAAATTTTCATTAAATTTTGCTTTTTTTATCTAAATTTTTCCGTTTTTTACTTGAGCCCTGAGGGCCCCGGGGCCTCTCAAAGGGAAATTTTCATTAAATTTTGCTTTTTTTATCTAAATTTTTCCGTTTTTTACTTGAGCCCTGAGGGCCCCGGGGCCTCTCAAAGGGAAATTTTCATTAAATTTTGCTTTTTTTTATCTAAATTTTTCCGTTTTTACTTGAGCCCTGAGGGCCCCGGGGCCTCTCAAAGGGAAATTTTCATTAAATTTTGCTTTTTTTATCTAAATTTTTCCGTTTTTACTTGAGCCCTGAGGGCCCCGGGGCCTCTCAAAGGGAAATTTTCATTAAATTTTGCTTTTTTTATCTAAATTTTTCCGTTTTTACTTGAGCCCTGAGGGCCCCGGGGCCTCTCAAAGGGAAATTTTCATTAAATTTTGCTTTTTTTATCTAAATTTTTCCGTTTTTTACTTGAGCCCTGAGGGCCCCGGGGCCTCTCAAAGGGAAATTTTCATTAAATTTTGCTTTTTTTATCTAAATTTTTCCGTTTTTTACTTGAGCCCTGAGGGCCCCGGGGCCTCTCAAAGGGAAATTTTCATTAAATTTTGCTTTTTTTTATCTAAATTTTTCCGTTTTTTACTTGAGCCCTGAGGGCCCCGGGGCCCCTCAAAGGGAAATTTTCATTAAATTTTGTTCTTACTTGAGCCCTGAGGGGCCTCTCAAAGGGTAATTTTCATTAAATTTTGCTTTTTTTTATCTAAATTTTTCCGTTTTTACTTGAGCCCTGAGGGCCCCGGGGCCCTCTCAAAGGGAAATTTTCATTAAATTTTTTTTTATAAATATGTGGGGGCCTATTCCGGCTCGGGGCCTGGGGCGGACCGCCCCCCACGCCCCCCCCCCCCCCTCGGTACGCCACTGAGTGATATTAAACTCTAAATAAATATTTCATAATAATAATAAAATAAAGTTCCTTTAATGTCTAATTTTCTTTTATATTCCTCTTAAAAAAAAAAAAAAATCGTACGCAAAAAGAGTTCGGATTAGCGAGGTTCGGATTACCGGGACCCCTCTGTATATATATATTCTGGTAAACAACTACAGAATGCACCTTTAAATTATCGATAATAAGAAAAAATTGTGTGCTGTGCGACCAGTCACCCCAGATTACCCCCCCCTCCCCGAGAAACTCCACTGGATCCGCCACTGCTTTCGATTACCGAAGGTGTGCTGTGCGACGAGTCACATCAGATTTTTTTATGTTAAATTCATTTTTATTCCCGTTTATAAATTAATTTGAATTAAAATATTAGAAAAGAGGGGAAAGGGGAGTGATTAAATGTAGCCAAGATAAAAGAGAGAGAGAGAGAAGAAAGAACAAAAAGGGAGAATTTATCTCTTATTTATTTACCAGGTTTTAACTTTTTCTCTCTCTCTCTTTTCTTCTTCCTCTTCATCTTCCCTTGACTTGAATGTTTATTTAAAAAAAATAAATAAAAAAAAAAAAGAGTTTCAAAAAACTTTGCATCTTTTCTCTCTCTTTGTTATAAAAGAAAAACGAATAAACTTTTTAATTAGTTGGAATTTCAAATGGAGGGGATGATAAAATAATAAAAGGCTGTTTGCGACAAAAACGCCCCCCCTCCCCCCCCCCCGACCCTAGCCTTTCGGAAGACATGCCTTTAGGGCATATCGCTACGAACGGTACAATCCGAATATAGCATTATCCTTCTACTGCTGTTCTTAACAAATTTTCTTTTTTTTTTTTAATGCCTCCAGTCACCACCACTATGGTTTTGACATAAACTTTTTTTTTATCTTAAAATTATAATAACAAAAATTGAAATAAAGAATAAAATTTTACCAAAGTTAACTAGAACACGTAACGCTATCTATTGCGAATGCCGTCAACTTATGAGTTCTTTATTCATTTACTAGATGGCAGAAGGTGTGGGTTATCAATTTTTTTTTATATTAAAAATAATTGAAAGATATAATTTTAATATATTTGTTAAAATTTACTTTTATTTTAGTTTTTATAATAAACTGGATTAGTAATAGATATTATTATTGCATTCTTCCACAAAGAAATATCAATTATAAAACCAATATACAGTAGCAATATATCATTAGGGTATGTAAGCCAAAACCAAACACTTGGAAAGGTTAAAAAGTGTGAATGTTTAAAAAAAAAAAAAAAAAAAAAAACTTGAGAAAGGTAATTTCCCTTCGGCAGCGAATTCATAAAATATTAATTAAACTCACCATTTTCTGCCATCAATTGAAGACGAATTAATATTAACAAACACCACATTAAAACAAAGTTCACTTAAGAGCACAGAGAAAAATAGCGGGACACAAAGGAACTGGAAAGGATTGAAGATCAAAGAATATTAAATTTTCAAGAGTACGTTCATTAATTAACCTTTTTTATTTATATAATTTATAAATAAAAAAAATAATATTTAATTAAAGCTAAATTATTTTAATATCATCTTTATTTAATATATAATAGATTTTTTTTAGTATAATGATATTTATTTGAAATTCGATAAAATTAAAATTTTTTTTAAATCAAAAACAATAATAAATATTTTTATTTTTTTTTTATTTAATTAAAAGATCTTTTTAAATTAATTGTTTTTTTTTAATTTATATAAGGTTAATACAATAGTATGAATATTCAAAATTTATTTCTATTTTCTTATATTCTTTTCCAAACGGAACTGGAGGAATAAAAAAAAGGTGACGTCATTGACTTTTAACGCCTTCTGACCGCCTTGGCACGTATTATAATTTTTTTTTATTAGTTATTTAAAAATGGTCAAATCGAATGAAATATTTGCAATTTAAAATATCTAAAAGACAACAAAAATGAATCAACTCAAAAAAAAAATTTGAACAAGGATCATATCATGTCAAAGGTGAGAAGTTTATTTACAGCTGATTTATA